>CAUYON010195754.1:0-66885 GCA_963573935.1 Arctocebus calabarensis | reverse complement strand
TCCTTACATTTTTATTTTTAAAATCATTATAATTTTGAAGTACTTCTGTTTCCAATGACAGAACATTTGCAAATATTTCTTTTAGTTTGTTAACCTTTATTCTATTGCATATAATGCTGTGATTCACTTGGAACTAATTTGTATATAAGGAATGATGTAGACATCAAACTAAATATTTTCTTAATAGTTAACCAAATATTTTCCAACAAATTACTTAGTTGACCCTTCCTGCACTAAAAAAAATAACACTATGACTTCCATACTTGTCAAAAAGGCTCAATTTTTTTTTTTTTTTTTGAGACAGAGCCTCAAGCTGTCACCCTGGGTAGAGTGCTGTGGCATCACAGCTCACAGTAACCTCCAACTCCTGGGCTCAAGCGAGTCTCCTGCCTCCGCCTCCCAAGTAGCTGGGACTACAGGCGCCTGTCACAACACCTGGCCATTTTTTGGTTGCAGCCGTCATTGTTGTTTGGCAGGCCCGGGCTGGATTCGAACCCGCCAGCTCAGGTGTACGTGGCTGGTGCCTTAGCTGCTTGAGCCACAGGCACTGAGCCAAGGCTCAATTTTTTAATATGTTTGTGTGGTGGTGGGAGAAGTAGGTGGGTGCGTAGATATAAATAATGAGCAGCAAAAATTTATCTTGTACATTTTCATGGTTTATTTAAGATCATATATTCATAACTATTTACTTTCCAGACAAATTCATGTCAATATGTATTTAAAATAGTTCAGAAGGTAAATATTTTTTGTTTATTCTTTGTAATGAAAAGTGACCTTCCACTTTTATGCAAAATATTGGTTGGATTTTACCACACACTCAAATGATATTAACATGTCCTTCTATTTACATTTGTCTAAGCTCCTAAACTGAATTTATGTCTCTTCTTTTATACTAAGACTATTAAAAATAGAAAGTAGTTATTCTGGAACATATATACATATATATTACATTATTAGCTACATATTTCTGCACAACAAATTATCCCAGGATGTACTATGTAGTGACTTAAAACAGTAAATTCTCTTCTTGTTTCTCTGGGCAGGAGTTTAGTAACTGCTAAACTGGGTGATTTTGGCAGGAGGTTTCTTAGATTGTTCCATGTCATGTCACAGGTGGTAGCAGTCACCTTGGACTTGCTCTGGCTAGATTGTGGTCTTGCAAGATGGTTCACTCCCTGGGCTGTTCACAGGAAACCCGAGTTCTTTAGTACATGGACCTCTCCACAGACCACTTTGGTACACTCATGGCAGAGCACTCAACTTCCCCTAGAGCAAGCAGTCCAAGAGAAAATGAATAATAATGGTACAACAATGTCTTTGATGAGCTGTCTTTGAAGTTACACAGTAGCATGTCTGCCTTATTCTATTAGTGAGTTATTAAATCCAGCCAACACATTAAAGGAGAGGAATTAAGGTGCACTTCTGGAGGGGAGGAATATCACAAAAGTTGAAGATGTATTTTAAAACTACCAGATTTATTTTCACCGACATTTTTAGCCAATTTAAATGCAAATCTTTATATATGTTTTATTTGTTCTTGCTTTCATCAACATTCTTTCTGATTGATTTGCTTCTTCGTTTTTTTCTAGCTGTATTATTTTTTCCCATCTTTTGATATCTGGACAGAGTACATGACTTTAATTCCTTCTCATCATTAATGTGATGTTTTCTAAACTGTTTTTCCTCCTCTGATGGTAATTTTGTTTTTTTAACATAATGACTATTAACATATGACTGTTTCATAATTCTAATCATGCTATCAGGATCAATGCATGAGCTTTCCATTTTGTCCAATCTGAATTATAAAAATTAACCACTTTTATTTAGTCCGGTTTCTGCTTCTCTCATTTTTGGAGTGATTGGTTTGACCTCTCATTTTTTTCTGGATATAATTTATTCTCTCTAAATATTGTATGACAGAAGTACAAGTGTTTTTATGACACGGATATCCTGTGTAATGCTTATGTTAGGGTTTTTAGTGTGTCCATCACCAGAAGAGTGTTCATTGTAGCAAACACGTAAGATTTTTAAAATATATTATCTTTTTCATGCTTTGGAAAGGTTTTGTGGGCATTGACTTTTATTGCCTCATTGGATAACTAAAAGAATTTTGACATTTTTACATTAGCAAATTCTTAGCTTGAGAAAGAGTTTGGAAATATTGAACACTGTATTTTACATCTTCGTAGGCCACTGGCCGAGTCAGAGTTGATTAAAACTCAAACTCCAGAGTGAGTCAGATTAGAATACATCCTCTTTCACATAATTTCTCATTTTTGAGTGACTTGTTTTTGTTTGTGTTTTCTGTAAGCTATTGAATAATTTCTCCTTTATCCTTGATTTTTTAAATTTACTACCCCAGTTATTATTAGCCATATTTGATGTTGTTCCATTGGGGAGGGTGACGATTGTTCTTTACATGTTATTTCAACTCACTTGGAATATAAAGAATGTTCTGCCTCCAAAGTTTCAGGGTTTTCTTCATCTAAGTAAAGCTTGTGCCTTGTTAATTCCTATTATTTATTATAACTCACTGTAACATTACTAGTTAGTTTGTTAGAATACATGATTTTCTCTTTTTCATCTCTTGTCCTCTTTTTGGTTGCTAATAGATTTTTAATTGGCTTCTCTACTATTTCTATTGTAACTACACTATTTTAGTTTACTTCTGTCCCTTTATCATAATATGTAGCTCCTTTTGCATTTCAGTCTTTTTTTCTTCATCAACTCATCTCCCCCATCTTTCAGGTCTTCACAACTCATCTCTATTTTCTCAAAGTCTATGCCTTATAGCAATTATTTTTAAGAGCACAAAGCACCAGCTGTTTATAAAGATTCCAGAGAAAATTTTCTCTAGAGATATAATTTTCGTTTGACTCTGGAATATCTTATTTTCTTGCAATCAAAACTTTACTAAATAATTTCATGGGGCAAAGTTGATATGCTTTATTTCTATTCATTCTGTAAGGATTTATTCAATTCAACTACTTTCCAGAATGAGGATAGATTAATTTTCCTAGGCTCTCCTAAAAAAGCCATTAGCCTCTGTTCTAGCACACAATGGGTACTGTGCAATCCTCTGGGCATGTCTTAGGAGGGTGCGGGGAGAGAGCAGAGAATCACTAGTAAGTTTTGTATGTTGGTTTCTGCCTTCCTGTTTGGTAAAATTGTTGTCTCTTCTTTATGCCCCGTATTAATAAGGTGAGGATATTGACATTTTAGGAAGGAAACCCATCTCTCCACTTCTTTTGGGGGATGGACATTTGCTGAATCTCCCAGTGTACTTCTTCTCAAGCAGTTAATACCAAACAGGCAGAGTCAAGAGCAGTGATCCAGGTCAGGCACTGCAAGTGGTATCAATTTTGGTGATTTGTTTTTATTTTACTCTGTGTCCTGATTTCCATTGAAATGAATATTGTCTCTGGGGTCTTCATTCAATCTGGATCTCTATGTTTTACACCTAGAAGAATGCCTTGGAATTTTCTGTGGGGTTTTTGAAAGGATGAAGGCTTTCTCTCTTAAAAATGTAGTAATTATGTTAGAACTCAGGGAGGAAGGCAGCTAGCCTTCTGTCCTCAATTGTTCATAACACCAGGACGCGCTCAATCTTTCTTCTATTTTAATTTAATTCTACCTGGAGTGGAGGGAGAGCTAGACACACGCAATTTTTCTTTACTGACCTTTTATGATTTTCCTCAAATTATTGAATCTAGGTTTGGGGATATATTAAGTATAACCATATTTTCTTAAATATGTACTTCCATCAGAATTTTGATTTTCTTTTGCTATAACACACTGTATGTCACATTTTGTTTTATGAATAAATCTTTTGTTTCTTAGCTTGGTTACAGTTTGCTCAAAAGCAGTCAGACTTTTTGTTTGTATTCATCAACCTCTCCTATGTATTTTTTATGTTCATGGAGTCAGTGGGAGACAATCTAGACCCTGCTCAGTATGTTGACATAACACATGATTTTACATCAAAACGTGTAACTAACCACTCTTATTTTAGCACAAAAAATGAACGTAAGATGCATTAGATAATGTCCTAGCAGTTTGTCCTAACTTTCACAGCCTCCGGGGGAACTGATGAAATGAAATAGAGAATTCAGATGTTATAACACTCCAGCTCCTTTTGTGCATCAATGATTTTTTATTTTATTAGTATAATAACACCAGCTTTATATAGTAATAAATTATAAATACATATTATCAGTATTACCAGCTTGATGCTTAAGCTTACTCTTCTATAATTTTTGATGGAGAGAGAATTTCAGTCTCTTAATTTTTATGATAATTAATGATATGTTTTAAGAAATTCTCTATAAGCCAAAACAATTACATGTATTTAGGTAGCTAGATCTAATTTCTTTCCGGTTAACATATCTAAAACTGAATTCATTATTTTCATCACAATTTTTTTTTCTAGTGATGCAACCTCCCAGAAATAAGGACCAAAATAAAAACAAAGATGTATCCGAGATTCACACCCACTTTCATGGTGTCCTAGAATAACTTTTTAACTCTCTTTTCCAATCCCAGTAGCACTTTAGTCTGGGACCGAATCTGACGTGATGCGATGGGAAGTTAGAAAGCCCAAGGGCAGGATGTAAAATGAGAAGAAAGTAAGTCCCAAGTTCCATGAGAAATGGAAATATTATGATACCAAAGAGAGAAGCCAGATCCTTGAAACAAGATTGAAAAACAGGCTGTGTAAACTAACAAATTAAAAAGTATCAATTAAATGTAATAGTAGCAATTTCATTGTAGTGGCATGGCAAAAAGCTTGAATTAAACAGAATGAGAATGGAGTGTGTTTAGTTTAGTTCCTTTTTTTGATTTGAGAAATGTGCTTGAAGAGTAAGAGAACTGTGGGGTGGGAATCTGACAGGACGTGTGGAATCTAGAAAGTCAGTGCTGGTGCTGAGATTGGCACTGGGAGAACGTGGCAGCTTATCAAGGAGATAGAGATGGAAGATTCAGAGCACGGTGCATGTACAGGTGGGTTGGGACTCCAAAAAAGGTGAAAGTTAATTGGATTGGGCTTTCATGGGAAGGCTATTAAAATTGGAAGCAGGAAATAAGAATGAGGACACAGAATCACATATATGCTGCTGAAATTTGAGCAACTTCCAGCTGATATCACGTGTTTTCTCAATTGAAGCTCTGATCACAGTGGAAGGCAAAAGTGACAATCTAGAAGATGAAGCATAGTTTTAAGAGAAAATAAAATGGGAAAGTATCACTGTTGTGTTTGATAAAGTCTTCAATTTTCAATTTCATTCAAAATTTTCATGACATAAAGATTTTTAAAAATATTAATAAAGTGAAAAATGTCTAGGCGTTTGAAGCACTTCACCTATGGACAGGATGTTAAGATGCAATTTGATTTTTAGTGTTCCATACCCAATTGATCCTTAATTGTAGAATGTCTCCTTGTTTTTCCTTAGTTTCTTTGGCTATGTTCTGCTACAATGGCCACATTTTATTTGCAATTTATATCTCTTGATTTGGAAAGCATATATGCTATTTTCATAACCATGGAAAAACATTGCAACATTCCGGTATTTCAATTTCCTTGTCTGTTTAACAAAGGATATATGTTGTATTGATACCTTTTTCGAAGACTTTTTTTTAAAGAAAGATTAAATGATGTAATACATATATGACAAAATTAACATGGCAATAAATAGTGGACATTCATACCATCATTTGTCTTTACCTTATTTCTAAATTGTGCAGGGCTATATTTAGTTTTATTTCAGTTATTTCATTTTGATCACACACTCCACTGGTTGGGAAAAATAATACAGGTTTTAGATAGGAAATATCACTTGTTACATTATTTGTATCTCATTATTTTGTTTGAATACTTTGTTTCATATCATGTCAATAATTATTTAGAACATATTTAGAACATTCCTGGTGTCAATATACCATAACTTCTAACCCTTTAAAATGAGATATTTTACACAATTGTTTTAGTTTGTTCCTGATAATTTTCTTTTACAATTAACCAGTTTGCTAAATAATACTATCAACAAACACTTGGAGCCAATTACTTGTATGTTTTCATGTCTATCTGCGCGGAGCAATAGATGGGTGAACTTTCACTTACCTTTTTCAAGCGTATCTCCTTATTGACCTTAAATATGAATTGGACGTAGAACAAGAATTGATAATGCATCCTTATTTTATCCGTGAGGAATTGAGAAAGGGAGACTGATTGCCATACTCTCTTCAATTTACACGACGTTTTCATCATAACGTCTGCTCCCTATGGGAGGAGTCAAAGGAGATTGAGAGACCGTGACCGTGATAGCTCAGATCTCACCTCCAGCTGCGTGATGAGTCCTGCCTGGAAGCCAAGCAGAGCTCTCGGGTATTTCATTTTCTTTTTTTACTTTCAGTTCCATTGAATAGCAACTTGTTATTATGAGAGATTTCATTGTATTAAGTACATTCTGCCATATTATTCATCCACTAAGTTAACACACCAAATCAATAAAATGCCATGTTTTCAAAATAAGTTTAAAGATAACCATTATGTTAAACTGTGTACTTAATTTACTCTGTCTCATAATTTCTCAAATAAAAAGTATCTTTAGGGAAAAAGAAATATGTCGCCAGTTTAAGTGTATATTTCTCCCTGTCTCCTTGACTCGAAGCTATAAACTCCAATTTCTAAGCTTCTGTTACCATCTGTATCCTCATTAGCTTTTTAAAGAACATCCTCCGGATTTTTATTCATTCAGGATTTAAGAGAGCATGAAACCCCTTAGTGTTATGTCCAATGTGATCATGTTTTGTGAATGACGATGCACTCCATGACGACTTCCTCTCTGGAGAAGGCGACAAGTCTTACACATGAAAGGTATTCACTTGGCATATCTGAGCAAGACATGTTACTCTGTAGCCTAAATTCATTAACCCAAATGTGATAGGATCATTCAAAATACCTCTTGTTCAAGGAGCATTTAAGTATATCTTAAAGCACTTTTCATTTTTAAATGATGCTGAAGGAAATTTTCAAAGCCGTTGCAGGGAACTTGAGTAGGTAGTTACGGATGTAGCCTCATTCTCTGACTTGAATTCTGACTACTCTCAAAACTTCAGGTGTTAAGCTGGAATAACAGAATGGGATCTCATCATTGTACTAGCTGTCTGACCTTGTCTAAATTTGCTCACCTTTCTGAGGCCATTCATTCATTTAAAAATAACTAGTATTTTTGTGAGGATTAAATGAGGCACTGTTCATTTATTTCCCAGCCTTATAACTTGAAAATGTTAACTCCCCTTCTCCTACATCCTGACTCTAGCTCTGCTTTGTACAGCTTCAATTTCGTCAACCTTTGTACACCAGTGATACAGAAACAATCTCAACTGAATTTCTAATTTGATCTCATATCACCTGGTAGAGCATCTTTGTCTGCCATCCATTAGAGCGAAGCATCAAGCTGTCGTGACTATTTGATTCACTGATATGAGAAACGCCTTGTCCAGGGTAGGTGCTCACCACGGCTTTCAGGCTATTTCCTCCATCTGGAATTCTCTTTTCTTCTCCCTCCTTTCCATTTAAATACACACATTCTGCAGAGAGAACGAGCCACTTCATTCTTAAGATTTCTTCTGACCCATGCAAGTACATCAATTGTTAATAACAGAATCTTAATATGTAATAACCAGATCGTTAATCAGAACACACAAGGTACATTTACAAAACTGTATCTTTGCTTCTGTAGACTGTAACTCTCTGCAAGGGCACTTCCTCCAAACATGTACGGCCATTTCTGTTTTTTTATTTGGCTTTTTTTTTATGAAAAAGCATCAGTAATCTCAAGCATCAGAAAACTCTTTGCCTCTAAGTAAAAACAGTATTCAGATACTCCACAGGGAAGTCTGAGGAGACCATAAGAAAGGAGGGGGGAAGTGAGCCAGCAGACTCAGGCAGCTTTCTGAGCAGTTTTGCTGATGGAAGTTCTTAAGAATCAACAGGGTTGATCTCAACTTATGAAACACCTCGAACTAATTATTAAGGAAATATGCAATAGTGGTTATTACAAGTCAGTTGTACTGGGGCCTTTTAAAAAACACTGATGCCAGGTTCCACGCCTACAAATTATGATTCACCATAATACGTAAGTGTGAACGTTTGCTTTCATGGGGAATACTTGGATACGTCCAATGAATAGCCAGCTAGAGATAAGCAATCACCAGGTGTGCTGAGCTCTGTGGGATCCATAGTCAAAGCATCAGGACGTGCCAGGTGACTTAAATTCTGAAAGCTGCCTGCACTAGGTGAGGTTGGGTCTTCTAGAGTCGTCTATGCCACTTTAGTCGTCTTTGCCAAGACTCTTTAACCTACCCTTTGCGTAACAATCTTTTCTGTATCAGATTCTGTCTGACACCAGGAAGGTCAGAAGGAGATGGAAAAAGGAGGGAGGACAAAATGCAGATGCATGGCCTTGATCTCCCCCCAGGTTCATCTATTATTCTGGAACAATTACATAGAAAAATGGGCCAAATCTAACTCCCCCCACCCACACACACACCCACAACTAATAATGATAATCAAGAAACCAAGTAATATTGACACGTAAAATTTGATTGAAATAATACAATCAATTTCAGAAGTTTTCAGAAAGCCCCCCCCCAGTTAACTATATATCCAGAATATAGTAACTCATTCCCCTGAGTGCATGCTCTGTTCCATTCCACATCATTCCATTTCATTCCCTTCCTCTCTAATACCTATTTGCTTCATGTGTGCCTGTGAAATCAGCTTTTCCTACTACCTTAGAAGCCTGCATTCAGCAAGTAGTCCATTATTTTTCTTTTTTCTTTTTTTTTTTTTTTTTTAGTTTTTGGCCAGGGCTGAGTTTGAACCACCACCTCCAGCATATGGGGCCGCCACCCTACTCCTTTGAGTCACAGGCGCTGCCAGGTAGTCCATTATTTTGCACAATCCCAACCTTTCAGTGGACCTCCAGGTTTTGACGTCTTTGATAGAATTCATTCATACAGGCCCATTTATAATACTAGCTTTTATTATGATTGTTATTGCTACAACTACTACTTCACCTTCCATTATTCTTACCGATAAGAACTTTGCAAAGGACTATCTACTAGATCCTGCTTTGAGCCATTATAGATATTAAATCATTTAAGTTGATAGAAACGAATTATTTCATCATCTGTTTCAGCTGGCATCAACCATATTGCCCGCCCTGTGTATTTGTAAAGAGGAGTACAACCAGGACAAACGTAGGACATTCTAATTAAACTCGAATTTCTTACTTCTGGCATGCCTGGAGCCTGGCCCCTTCTTGCAACCGAAGCAGCATAGTTGCCACTTTTCCTAAGCTCCTTGAGTTAGCCTTTTGTTATTGGCAAGGAACAGACCTCTAATTAATTTATGGAATTAGACCAACTTAAAGTTTAAGGTGAACACATCAGCTATCATCTTCCTGTATGAAAACTCATTGATTCACTCAATAAGTATTTTTCACTAATTTTATGTATTTATTCATTTGTTATTTATTTATTTTAAATAGAACATTTTGTCCTGTGTTTCAAAAAGCAGAAAGTTTTTTAAAAATCGGGTATAGTGATGTTCTCTCTCACTCACATCCCCTCTTCCCTCTTCTCCACCCCTTCAGCCTTCCCTACCACCAGGGGACCACTACCTTTAATTGTTGATGTGAACTTCCAGGACATACGCAAATGCAAAAGTATATATTCTTACCTTTTTCAATTTTCTTATACAAACAGAAGCATATTAAACCTACACTTTTGCATCTTAATATAATTTTTTTCACATAACATTATATCTTGGATATTTTCCCTTATTAGTTCATAGAAAGCTTCTTCATTTTAAAAAATCTTTTTCATTTTAATCCATTGTATGGATTGTACTATATTTAGCTCAACTTCTTTGGTAGAAATGTAGTCTGTTTCTTATATTTTGATAATATATCAAATCTTTCAGTGACTCATCTTTCATATTTGTTATTTTGCACATTTGAGTATGCTATTAAGGAATGAATTCCTAGAAGTAAAGTTTCTGAGTCAAAGTGTATATAAATTTCGAGAGTGGGGCAGGTTGTGCACATTGGGGACAAGGGGTATATGGAAAATATCTTCCACTTAGTGTTTCTATAAGCCTAAAATGCTTTAAAATAAAGTACATTAATTTTTTAAATAAACTAAAATAAAAGAAATATGAATAAAAAGCATTTATCAAGCACTTATTACATACTGTATACTAAGTTACCAGATTCTATGCCCAGTACTAGTGTTACATGGGAAATATTCATGCATATGTGAGGATGTGAAGGGGTAGTTAGGGGATTAATTCCATGAAACAAACTATACCAATGATTAGTTTGCTAGATTTCATTTGTGGAGTGAAAGGAGAGACTTTTTTTAAATTCCATGTTATTATGCCCTGTAGCTAATGCATAAAATTCTACAATTAATGTTTAACTTAAAGTAAGCATTTTCCTTTGTACAGGCTTATTCAAAAACATATATACCATTGGAAAAAACAAAACCTTAGAGAGGTATACCTGCCACACTACCGTAATCATACCGACCCATAATTATTTATGTATCTACTGCCCTGTGTAGACTGTGCCGACTTCCAAGATGCCCACGTTTAGCATAGAATTGCTGCTCCATAAATCTATGCCAAATGGAATTGTGTTAAGTAACAAGTAAAAACATTAGGTGATTAACTGCATACTCTGCTAGTCGGTTTATGAGATGCTTTCTCCTATGGCAGGTGGGGTCACATTGTCAGACAGAAATTATTCAGTGGCCTAAGGTGAGGTGTTTTCTGCTAAAATGGGAGAAAAGTGAAGCAGGAAAGAAGACGAAGTGCTTTGCAGACACACTTGACCCACTTTGCCCTTCTACTGCCACTAACACACACTGTAGGAGCCAGTTACCTGGGGTGCCAAGGACAGAGCTTTCTGACATAACTCAGAGACTGTGTACTTGACCATGTGTACAGACAGTGCTTCTTCCTCTCTTGTGCCTTCTTTTGTTTACATGAAAAATGCATTATTTTTTTTTCAAGCAAAGATCTATTCACAGGTATTGGCATCTGTCAGTATTTTCATAGTTTGTGAGAGAATATTTCTCTCACAATTTGTATTCTCTTTATTATGGATAAACAGACCTTGAGTAATTGGATATTTGATGGAGAAGCTGCCTTCTTTGATTATTAACACTTATTTTAATACAGGTGGAATAGTTGCTATAAAGAGGAAGCAGAATGTGACACATATCCTCTTCACTGTAATGTCACCTTGACCTTTGACCAGAGGGCTTGTAATTATGCTGACAAATATGTACTTTGCTGGACCTTGATCCCTTTTCACTACTACTGGTGTTACTGCAGTCATCCCTTGGTATCCAGGGGGATTGGTTCCAGAACCCCACCCTCATCCCAGCGTACCCAACTTCAGGGATGCTCAAGTTCTTTACATAACCTACACACATCCTCCCACACAGTCAAGTCACCTGCATTTATAATGACTAAAACAATGTAAGTGCTATGTAAATAGTTGTAAACATCTATTTTAATGTATATTATTTTTTATTCTTGTACTGTTATTTTTTTCCAAATACTTTTGATGGTTGGTTGCATCAAAAGATATGCAACCCATGGTTAAGGAAGGTCAATTGTATATTATTACAAAGAAGATATCCAAATTTAAAAAATGCAAAGAATCAACTGAAAGAGCTCCCAACAACCAAAATGGAGATACTTTTAGCAATAAAAATAATATCACAGTGTTATATTAAAATCTAGAGGATAAAGTAGGTAAGTCCAAATTCATATCAATAAATGATCGAATAAGTGAAGAAATGGAGGGGAATAGACAAATGTTTAGTGCAGAAGAATTCCAAATAAATTGCGTATCTACTCCTCCCTTAAGAAGATGATGTACAAGTCTCTTTTCTTCAGTGTGAAATATACGTAAGGACTTCCATGTTCAAGGAATACAGTAGAAAAAAGAGAGTATAAAAGAGTACTTTTAAAGTGAAGAAGCTGGACAGTATAGTTATGTGCGACATATGGACTCCATGTACTCTGAGAAATGCCTTTCTGGGAGATTTTGCTTGTGAACACCGTAGAGTAATGTGCGTGCCCTGGCTGTGTGGTATGGCTTACTGCTCCTAGACTGCCAACTGGTACAGCATGTTACTATACTAAATACTAGGGGCAATTGTAACACAAAGGTAGGCATGTATGCATTTAAACATATCTAAACATAGTAAAAGTACAGTAACAAAATGAGATACATCTGTATCATTTAACAAGCATAGGCCTAGAAGTTGCCCTCGGTGACTCAGAGAGTGATTGATGAGTGAAGGAGAAGACGTAGGGCATTAATGTGCACCACTCTAGACCTGCTAAAGGCTGGATATTTAGGCTATATGAAATTTATAAAAATATTTTTCTTTCTTGGATGGTAAATTAACCTTAGGGTACTACAACATTTTTACTTTAGAAGCTTTTTGATATTTTTTAGCTCCTTGACTCTTTCATACCAACACAGTTTAACACATAGGAAAGCTGTACGAAATATATTCTTTATAACCTAATTCTTTAAGCTTTTTTCTATTTTTACCTTCAAAAAATTTTAAATAAATAAATTTGATGAAAATAGCACTTTACCAAAACTCTCAATCGCTGTCTACATCTGAGAAAAGCATCAGTCAAATCCTAATGAAGCACATGCTGCAAAATATTTGACCAGTTCTCTTTAGAACTCTGAAGGCTTCTCAGCCTTTGGACTAAGATCAAGTGTAGAACTTTTCAAGGTCATCAAAAAAATCAGGAAGATTTAAGATTCTGCCATAGGCCAGAAGTGCCTAAATAGACATAAAGACTAAATATAATATGGGATCCAAGAACAGGAAAAGGATACTAAATAAAGACTAAGGAAATCTAGATGAACCTTAATAATGTACCAGTTTGGTTCATTATTCATTACACTGTAATATTAATGCAATAGAAATGTTATATGTTAGCAATAGGTGAAACTGACTGAGTGGTATATGGGAATTCTACACTGTCTTCAAAATCTTCCTATAAATCTAAAATTATTCTATAAACAGATATTAAAATAATAACATCCCCATTCTTCTCATCTGCCTATTCTAATCCAGCAGAGGTAACTAACGTTAAAGCCTAGCCAATGAGTTCCCATACAAAACTTAAAGAAAAACAAAAAACCACGTCAACAGTTAACTTGTCCCATTGCATCCTTCTTTGTCTCCTTGGATCATACTATTTTTTTTTCCTGTTTATAGAACTTTAGTTTGCATCTAAAATACATGAATTACAGGTTTTTAAAAAATGAAATAAAAGTGGAAAGACTGTGAGACACAAAGAACAAAGCAGCAACAGACATTTTAGTACGTGTGTCCTGGGGAGCTCCCGTCACAAAGCTGTCCTTAGATCTGGGCTTTCATGTCTCTGACTCAAAGAAAAGTCAAGCTAGTCCAGGGTTGATGAAAGACATCGGTGAGACATTTGATGAGAGATGATCCTTGTCTGACAAAAGCAAGATTACACCACTCATGATGATGTAAGTGAAAAAAATTGTTCCTATAAACAATGCCCCAGCAGAGTGATTTCCTATGTAAACCTTTCCCAAAGAAATATGTGTACATATTTCTCCTTCATTGGATCTGAGCAAATTGTTTTTTAGCAGAAAAATATGCAAACTTTCTGTAAACCTGACCTTTGGAAGTGCTATTTTAATGCATAAATTCAGTGTAGGCATCATCTGAGATTAAATATTTAACCCCATCTTCAGCCTAGGCACAGAAAGACTGCCTTATTGCAAGTTGAAAAAAAAAAAAAAAAAAAAAGAAAACTTTTTTGTAATAGTCTTCTTCAGAGGAAAGTGTTAAGGCTGGAGACAACCCATCTATACCCAAAGCCAATAATTACACTGAATTAAGTGTCTCTTGGTGATACAAGCTCTTATCAAGCTCGTGCTAAACCTATTAAATCTCATTTCGATCTTAACAAGTATTTCCAGTGAATTTAAACCACAGTTTAGCAAGCTGCCACTCTTAGGCCTTCCCAACAGTCTCTTAAGAATGGAGAATTTACTGCCGGGGCCATTACACCTATCAGCATTTGTTAACCACTATTCCTTTTCAGACAGCCTTTCACTGGTTAGCAGCCAGGAAAACACTCAATGAAGTTTTCATTCTGTCGGTTCTTCTATAGTACCAGGCATATACATAATATAATTAAATGTCAAAGAAGTTTATGTGGTGTTTAAGTGACTAGAATGGATTCTAGATCTGAAAATTGGATTAGATATATGAGAGGGGAGGAAGCATACATTGTTTCATTCCTCTTTCCAGACCCCAAAGGCTTCCACTAGCTGTGTTTATGGTTCTGCTACACTATAAATTTTTTTCATAGTGCTTTATGAAGTTCAAATAACTTCATTTATCAAAAGGAATATAAGTTATTTTAATGTTTTATTGCTATAGGAAAAAAATAAGCTCGATGTCTGAAATACAATTCTTACAAAATATATTTAGTGAAATGGAAGTAAGGAAATTTGAGATTGATAATAGGAAAAGTAAATGAGTAGACTTATTATACAATAAAAACAGTGAATGAGACCAAGAAAGAAGTTTAGTTTTATGTGTTTTACCACCCAGCATCCCTGCAACATTTTTACCTTCCAAATCAAACAAAAGCTTACTTTCAACTGTTGAAAACTTGGATTCTAATTGTTGCTCAGGAGAGCTAAAATAAAAATGAAATGACTTTATTCAAAAATCATTTAATGGGAAATGTGTTTCCCCACCTGGGGTTACAGGTGTCTCATGACTGTAACCCCGGCACTCTTGCAGGCTAAGGTGGGTGGACTGCCTGAGGTCACAGGTTCAAGACCAGTCTGAGCCAAAGAAAGACCTCATCTCTAAAAATAGCAGGGTGTTGTGGCATGTGTCTGTAGTCCTAACTGCTTGGGAGACTGAGGCAAGAGAATCACTTAAGCTCGAGACTTTAAGGTTACTGTGAGCTGTGATGCCAGAGCACTCTACTGAGGGTGACATAGCGAGACTCTTTCTCAAAAAAAAAAAAAAAAAAAGTCATTTAATGGGATCTCAGAACAGGTACACAAAACACGTCGATGAGAATTCAGTCCTGTTGTTCACACCTTTCTTATGTTGACCCTTGCATTCTGCACAAATACATTCACCTACTAGATGTTCAAGGCAAAAACAAAAGCAGACAGCTCTGACTGAAATGAAAACCAACTGGATCGGTTTCCCCATCAGATGGGCAGCACAGGTCAGCTTGCAGGACGGGGAGCTGATGGAGGGCTTCTCCCTGGGGCTCTCAGGGTCTTCTCTCCTCCCTGCCACTACTCATCATCCACTTTCTGTCACTGGAATGCCCAGGAGTCCCCAGTCACATGGCTGCTTTTGTCCTTCAAAATGTCTATTCATCTATCTCGGGCCTTCAAGCCTCTGCAAGCTGTTTTGTGACAACTACAAAATTCGATGAAATATATCAGTGAAAGGACTATAGGCTGTTAGCTTTTACTTTAATTTTTCTCTGATAATATTAATTTTGCACACCTGAAAATGCATTTACTAGCTGCCTATGAAGTGTCAGGAACTCAATACTTAAGCATGTTGGTAATAGCCTTTTTGAATAAAGACTTAACAGAAAAAAATGACTCCACCTGTGGAAGTGTCAGGGTCTGAGGCTGGTACATCAAAGTAAAGATGAATCTAAGGTGGGGATGGGAGAGGGAGGGGGGACTTTGTTCAGGTAGGAAGAAATTTCCATTTTCATATTTTTTTCAAATGAGTCACCTACAAATATCTCCTGAATTGTTTTCAGTGTATCTAGTAATTAATGTTTTCTCACCAATGGTTATCATATTCCCAGCTGTGCTGTTGAATGGTGTGGTATTTACCCAAATAACCTACAAAGCTATAAATGGTAACAGGGAGTGTGCAATGCTGAATATAACGAGAACTAAATCTCTTAGATTTTAATTCTTGGAGAAAACACATTCTCAGCTAATCAGCATGCTTTTGTGGTTTATCCATTGATTTCAAACCACTTTTTCCATTAAGAGGTCAATAATCTCACTAAAGCAGGGACTTTAGCATTTCAGTTAAAAAAAAATAGAAACTGAGTAAGGAAATGAAGTTACAGTCTTTTTTATTTGGAATATAACTTCTGTGGATTTTTAAATACTTCTTAGAATTAGAGGATGTTTAGCATTTTTTCTCCACTCAGTAGCATGTACGAATACCTTATGAGATAGGTAAACTGAGTAAGGAAGTGACGTTACAATCAGGTATTCATGCAGGCTACTGAGAGTCCTTTGTAGATCTTTGACATAAAAGATCTCAAAGCAGGCTCGGCGCCTGTGACTCAACGGGCTAAGGCACCAGCTACATACACCTCAACTGGCGGGTTCGAATCCAGCCTGGGCCGCCAAACAATGATGGCTGCAATCAAAAAATGGCCGGGCATTGTGGTGGGTGCCTTTGATCCCAGTTACTTGGGAGGCGGAGGCAGGAGACTCACTTGAGCCCAGGAATTGGAGGTTGCTGTGAGCTGTGATGCCACAGTACTCTATTCAGGGTGACAGCTTGAGGCTCTGTCTCAAAAAAAAAAAAAAAATAGGATCTCAAATCAATTTTACCAGTAATAGCCAAAATATAAAAATAAGCACTTATCCTCCTGAGAAAATCAAAACTGTAAGAGCAAAAATGATACAATCAGGACTGATAAACTTATAGGACAATAGTTATTCTTATACCCTGCTGAAGGAAGTATAAATCAGATAAACTTGTTCTTACAGATAATCTGGCAATATATTCAAATTTTATTTTTAAAATAAATTATCTCAGAATATACCCTTAAGATATAATCAAGAGTGAGAATCATCACTTATTAAAAAAAAAGTAAAAGCTCTCAAATTAAAGATTAAATCCCTTAAGGAAGCACTCACTTCCAAGGTGTCGGGGACACGGTGCCTCTCTTTATTCAACTTACATTCCAGAGGAGGAGTAAATCAATGCACGGTATAATATCTGCTGGTAATAAATGCTACAAAGAAATATAAAGCAGGATGTGGAACAAGTCACAGGGGATGACTTTTTATCAGTTTGTCACAGCGGGAGTCTCTGAGGGGATGGCATTGGAGAAGCCACTGTATGATGTGAGGGAAGAAGCCACATGGACATCTGGGGAAAAGAGTCACAGCCAGAAACTCCAGAAAAGCAAGAGTGAGTGGCGAGTGCAAGATCATTAAAGAAGGAACTGTGGCTGGATCCAAGTGAGAAATAGAGAGAGAATCGGTCATAGGGGCAGCCCTGGTTCACCCTCCAGGTTCTCCTTTGGTTTTATTTTTAGTTTGATGGGCACTAGGCAGAGAAATACATAATCTGTTGTATACATATGTAACCAAAGGCAGGGGTGGCAAGGCTGGAAGAGAAGTTTTTCTCAGAGACAAGGAAAAAACTAGCTTGTGCTTGGCTAGGGGATTAGTGGGGGAAGAGTGGGCTGTATCTAGGTTCTGGGGGTATGGATTGTTTTTTCCTTAAGTTACCAGGACTTTATGAGGATTGGGTAGGAGTTGTGAACGTGAAGAATCATGGAATTGTTCAGGGTTTTATGTCTGAGAAGTGGAGGGCTGGGGCTGACGTAACCTGTAAGAAGGCAAGTGGGGAGGTGCAAACAATAGACTGCAGATGTCAGAGTCCAAACCCTAAGGGAATAGGGATCTATTAGCATTACATTGTGAGCTGTAAATATGTGCCATGGGATCGCACTGAAGGAAGCTGACCATGGATGCAAACCTGTCACATCTTTTGTCTCTGGTTGGTGAGGTCACAACTGACTCTGCACTTCTTTGGCATTTCCTTCTCTAGGTTCCAAATGTCTTTTACTATAAACATGTGTATTGAATCAGGGGGAAATCATTCGGAATAACTTTGAAGATCGTGGAGAAGGATAACTGGGGTAAAATGTGGCTGAGAAAACCCAGCTGCCTGAAAATCACTGGGAGCATCTGACAAACACAGGACACAGCTGCTGTGGGGAACAGAGATATTATAGGATTTGAATTCTTTACTGTCTCTGCTAAAGTGGAAAAGAAATGGAAGAAAGCATCTTTTAAAAAAAAAAAATAAGAAGATTGCCATTATTTTCTGAGTTGAACTAAAAGAAAAGAAAAAACAGCTAGCAGAAAATTCTTAGCCATCCATATTGTTTTTTGGTTCCTGATTCAATGTGTTGCAGGAAAGTGCCGTGGTCATAATTCTGCATCCCTGGGGCAGGTCATGGCGTATTCCAGAATCACTCCACACAAATTCCAAGAATTTGGAAGTGGCCTTCAGAACAGTGGTTTTAACTTTTCAGGAAAATAAAACTATGTGCCAAAATAATGTCCACAATACTTTTGCATATATAAAAATAGCACAAAGTTAAAAATATAAACCAGGAGATTAAAAAAAGGCCAACCCTCAAAACGGGGATTGTGTTGATTTTTTTTGTTTTTGGGGGGTTTTTTGGAGTGATTAGTTTTCAGGTGATCCTTTCTCTGTAGGCTTATGCTTTGTTAAAGGTTTGTTTTTTTTCTCCAAAATAAATGTTTATATTTTTATTGAAAAAAAAACAATGAATGAACATTATAGATAATTTAGAAAAATTAAGGTAGGAAATACAATGAAGTAAGACAAAATTAAAATAAACAGAAATCATGATTATAGCATACCATAGAATTGCCAAGGTTAAGATTTCATTTCAAAGCTCTATTTATCTATCTGCTCATATGAAAGTTCACAAGGCATATTCTGAGGAACTATTCGTAATTACATATTATTTCACTATAAAATATTCAATATTTTCACAGTGTTAAACAATGTGGATATACCACAATTCATTTAATTTGTCCATGGAGTTGAAAATTTGTTGTTCATTATAATATTTCAGTGAGAATCCCCATAGTAAAATAGTATTGATTGTTTCCTTAAAATCAATCTCTTGAAGTAGAATTGCTAAATGACTAAGTATTTAATTCCGTATTGCAAGTAGGCTGGTGTAATTTTACACACATCCAAAAGTGTAGAAGTAGCTTATTTGCTTATACTTCACCTATAGTGTTTTTAAAATTTTCTCCAGTGATCATTTTTGGAGATATCATTATTTTTGAAATTTATATTTCTGTGTTAACCAGAGAATTTTTACAATGTCACAAGTCTACAAGTCATTTGTATTTCTCCATTTATGAAACACATTTTTCTGTGTTCTGACCATTTTTCTGCTAAAATGTTTATTTTTTTCTGAATATTATTACATGTTAAAAATATTAATCTGTTACAGGTCAAATAACACAAATAGGTTGGTCAACTATTACCTTTTGTAATAATCCAGATAGAACTGGAGATCATTCTTCTAAGTGAAGTATTGCAAGAATGGAAAGACAAACAACATCTATACCTATTAAATTAGTATTAACTGTTCAGCAGGCATGTGCATATTTGGTAGTAAATCTCAATGGAAAGTGAGCAGGTGGGAGTGGAAAGTAGGAGGGGTAAATTCACACCTGGAAAACAATGCACACCATCTGGGGAGGGGCACATTTATAACTCTGAACAAACGGTACAAAAGCAGTTCATGCAACCAAAACAGTCATACTCCCATAATATCCTAAAATAAAAAGTAATGAATTAATCAGTTAAAACACACGCAAAATAGGCTAAGACATTAAGTTGGTTGGCTGATGAAGTTGTTCTTTTGCTTTCAGTTTTTGCAGTGTCTTATAACCATCCAGACTTTTATATTTTCAATTTTACTTACATTCTTCTCTAAATTCTATCTTTAGAGTCACATTGGAAGATTCTTTATTCCAAGTTTATACAAACGTTCAACATGTTGTCCTTTAATATGGTTTTCTTTTCATGTATGTATCTAGTGTAACATTATCAAAATGAGGTTCTTTTTAAAATATAAAGTAAATTCTACTTTATTTTCTGCCAAGTGCCCAATCACTTGTTGAATAAAGCTCTTTTATACTCTTTTGAAATATCAACTCAATGGAATACTAAATTCTTCCAATATTCCACCATATTCTGTCCCCAGATTAGAGTTTTGTTTATTGTAGCTAAAGTAGCCAAATAATGGCCCCCAATAATATCAGGGCTCAATCCCAGGAACCTATAAATGTTACCTCCTTGAAAAATAGTCTTCGCATATATGATTAAAGGTCAGGAGATGGGGAGATTATCCTGACTCTTCTGTGTGGCTCTAAATATAAATATCTCTATAAAGGAGATGCAAAGGAAATTTAACCACAAAGGATAAGGGGCATAGCAGAGAGGCATTTTAAGATGCTGACCTTGAATATCACGTGAAGGCATAGCAGAGAGGCATTTTAAGATGCTGACCTTGAATATCAGAGTGATTTGGCCCCAAGTTAAATGCTAGCAGTTACCAAAAGCAAGAAGAAAAAAACGGATTCTCCCCTAGAGTGTCCACAGAGCATGGTCCTGCCCACACTTGGAGTTCAGCCCAGTGTTACGGATTTTAACCTTCTGGCTTCCAAAACTACACAAGAATGTATTTCTGCTGTTCTAAGCTATCACATTTTTGGTAATTTATTATAGTATCCACAGGAAACTAATACTGGAACATTCTTACATAATTTATTTTTCAATAATCTAAAACCCATGTGGAGTGTTTTGCTACATTTTTATAACCTTTCTTATTCATTCCACAACTACTTATTGAGAGTCTATTTTTCAGCCAGCAAAGACACATATTTCCTTTGGAATACCTTGATAATAATTTATCAAATTCAGAAAGAATGTGCTTGTAGCATTTTTCATGAATTGTATTAATTATTTAGACTGACTAATTAATGGAGATCACGGAAGTATTAAAATATGTCATTATATGTAGGGAGTTCCATTTTAGACACATTTTATTTTATGTTCTCAGCTGAATTTGTGTTTTTCTTCTGATAGCTTTGGATGATACTTTTTTATTCAATTCATTCCAATATTTTAAATAGTTTTTATTTACATTATACATAGAAACAGGTCCAGAATTTACTTGTAATTGGGCAATTTAAGCCTGTGATTTGACAAAAGAGTTTTAAAAATTAAACATGGTCTATAACGAACTATGAAAAAAGAATATAAAGACATACAGACTAAAATTCCAAATAACAATGAAAATCATATATTTACATATGATTCTATATGCATTAATTTGACTTTGAAACCTCTAAGAATGCCATAGCCACATAAATACCTAGATTGTATTCTGAGATTTTTGACAAACAACTCTCTATTTCTACACAATTAATTAATTTGGAAGCAATTAAAAATTCGAAGGACATAGGTAGAACTCAGTGTTGTAAATAGTAAACCACAAATACATGAAAATCATTATAGATGTAGAAGAAATACCTGGGAGTATCTATATGAAACATCAACATATCTAAAGTAGGAACCAAAATAAAGAAACAAGACTAATACTTAAAATATGATAAGAGGAAAAGTTCCTGAGCTGGGAAAGACCTGTGTATTAACAGTGAAACAGCTCATTGTCCATTATGCAAAATTTTCTGATGCAGTTTTCCTTTGAATATATATACAAAGGGTGCCAAAAAATTGTGTACACATTTTAAGCAAGGATAAATTTAAATTTCCAATACTCAGGTCATATTTAACTTTTGCAATAACAAGAGGTGCTCAATATGACTTGTATCCATCTTTTGTTGTTGGTATATCTTGAATATTGCAACTTTAATACAATTTGTTCCTTTCTTAAAATGTGTGTATGTATGTATGTATGTATATATATTTGGCATCCTCTATATATCTTGGAATCAATTTTTAAGCTGAAAATAAGTAATGAAAAATGCATACAAGCATCCAGATGGAGAGGCACCGGGAAAAGGTACATTTACTTAGGATGGAACCAAAATGTGCTGGCATCAATTTCTTTGCTATAATCAGTGAGAAGCAAAAGATAATGAGACAAATCATTGACTTTTAAAGAAAAGAACTTTTACCTAAATAATCTGTTTTCCTACAGAAAGGTGACAATAGTTGTTCTAAAGTATTTGTGGGCTCAGGTAACATGTATTTAGACTTATTGAAGATTTGCTCTTAGTGACAACAATATTAAGGAAAACCAAAAGTTTAAGACATAAGTCATGTGGATCAAATTTGTTGAAATACATACAGCTTCCCTCCTACCAAGGGGAATAAAGAATCATGGGTCTGATCACGGGGCATTTAAATTAATGTTTATATGGTTTTCTCCCATCAGCAGAATTTCATTAGGGTATTGTCCACCATGAATGGAGCTGGAACATATTCTTTTTAGTAAAGTATCTCAAGAATGGAAGAAAAAGTATCCAGTGTACTCAGTACTA
Source organism: Arctocebus calabarensis (assembly GCA_963573935.1). Lineage (NCBI taxonomy): Eukaryota > Metazoa > Chordata > Mammalia > Primates > Lorisidae > Arctocebus > Arctocebus calabarensis. The sequence continues at coordinate 44,422 of CAUYON010195754.1, read as the reverse complement.
TTATGGAACCAATATCTAAGCACCCACGCTTTCATACGAATGATAAAACACAACTATGGCCCAGAATGAAGGAGGGAAATGGAGGGGAAGGGGAAGGGAGGAGGGAGGCCAGTTGGAAGGAGGGTCATTGGTGGGACCTCACCTAATGTGCATAAGGCAAGGGTAATGTCAAATCCATTATTAAGAGTTAAGCATAAATGTCTTAACACAGAAATTAAGTTAAACGAAGGCTATGTTAACCCGTTTGATGTAAGCATTCCCAATTGTATATAAAATCAGCACAATGAATCCCATAAGTGCATTAATGTACAAAGTTATGATTTAATAAAAAATAAAATAAAATTATAGAACACTGAATCTCAAAAGAAGAGGTGAGGGCCTTCGTACCTTTCTCTCATGAGGATTCTAGTCTTAGAAACAGTATAGTACTGGTACAAAAATAAAGATAAAGATCTATGGAACAGAACAGAGAACATAGAGATGAATCCAGCCACATTTTACCATCTGATTTTTGATTAGCCAAGCAAAAGCATACACTAGGGAAAAAGTCCCTATTTAATAAGTGGTTCTGGGAAACTGATTACCCACATATAGAAGACCAAAACTGGACCCACACTCTCACCACTGACAAAAATTGACTCTCACTGGATAAAATATATAAATTTGAAACATGAAAAAATAAAAATCCTAGAAGAAAGTGTGGGGAAAACTCTTGACTCTATCTGCCTAGAAAAAGAATTTATGAAGAAGACCCCTTTGGCAATTATAGCAACACCAAAATTAAATAAGTGGGACATGATCAAGTTAGAAAGCTTTTGCACAGCCAAGGGTACAACTAAATAAAGCAAACAGACAACCTCCAGAATGGGAGAAACATTTGCATGCTATGAAACTGACAAAGTGTTGGTAACTAGAATCTATAGAGAACTGAATCGTCAAGAAAAGCATACACAATCCCATTTGTAACTGGGCAAGAGACTTGAACAGCCTGCTCCTTTAAGATATTTCAGAAGAACAGATTTTGTCAGGCAAACAAACAAACAATAATGTCATGTTAAACCCTTCCATTATGACAACAGGTGCCTATTCACTTTTGCTGCCATGAATGAAAGGCAACTCAAATATTTAGAAAATCATCAAAGTTCTGCTCCTTGATAATGTGATTTTCTGTATTCACCTAGATTGTCTGGTGGCAGGCTTACCAAACTTTTCTAACACACCAAACTGTATCAGTTTCAGAATTGACAAATTATTCATAGCACAATGGTATAGTGTATACAGTATGCATAGTATTTTGTATAGATGTATCCAATGGAAATGATCAAATATTTAAACAAAGTTTCAGAAAGGGCATAAGTCAATGAAAATAGATAACCCATGAATTGGGACAGAGAATGGTTGATACGTGGATGTGTCATAATTTATCCAGTCCTAAATTGAATATATTGAATATTGAATATATTGAGTCTCCAGTGATTTAGATTTATGAATAATATTGCCACGTGCGTTCTACTGTTCTTTTTCTTAGTTAGAATTTCAAGTAATGCAATTATTAAATCAAAAGATATACACATAATAAATTTTGAAACATAGTGCCAAAGTTCATTCCAGAAATAATGACCCTTTTACAATGTTCACAATAGGGTTTCTATTTCTACATAATTTCGCCAACAGAAGATATTATCAGTCTCTATCAGGGGTGTGCAAGAACACCTCCTGGTCGACCAGGGAGACTGGCAGGACTCAGCATGTATTCTTAGCCGCAGCTATGATTTATTAAAGCAAAAGGATAGAAAGACGACAGCACATGGAGCGAAGCTGAAGGAAATTAAGTGCAATTTTTCAAGAGTCCTCTCCCAGAGTCACATAGAAAGTTCTTAATTCCTTAAGCAATGAGTGGTGGCAACACACGTGGAATGTCTCCAAGGAAAGATCAGCTGAGGCTCAGTGTTCAATCTTCTCATTGTGGGCTGATCATGTACACCCTCTGCCCAGCAGATACCCAAATTCTGGACTACCAGAAGAAAAACAGGGCTTGGAATAGCACCAAACATATTGTTTATACAAGCATTGTAGGCACAGCGAGCCACTGCTATTGGTTATAGTAATGAAAACCTTCACAATATCCAGTTCCCAGATGCCAGCCAAATGTTAACCTTGTAAACAGGCTTCTCTGGGGGGGAAAAAAACATTTTCTTCACTGATTTAATTTCCTTTAGAAATAAACCTTGTAGTGAAAATGTTGAATCATATGGTAGTTCTAAATTTAATTCTTCTGTGGAATTTCCATACTGTCTTCCACAATGGTTATACTAATTTTCATTCCGAGCAACAGCGTATAAGGTCCCCTTCTCTGCACAACCTCACCCTCACGTGATACCTCTTCTTTGGGTAATAGCTGTTGTAACAGGTACAAGGCCATCCCATTGTGCTCTCTGTTTTCATTCCCCTAATGATTAGTGATGTTGAACATTTTTACATATATTTTTTGGCTATTTGTATGTCTGCCGTCCAGAAATGTTTACTCAGATCCTTTGCCCATTTTTTAATCTGGTCATTTGTTTTCTTACTATTGAATCAAATTCCTTACATATTTTGTATATCAATCTTTTATTAGATGCAAATATTTTCTCCTGAGGTGTATGCTGTCTCTTCACTCTGTCCCTGGCCTTGCAGAAGCTTTTTAGTTTGATGTGATATCATATCAAACTGTCAATTTTGCCTTTTGTTACCTGTGCTTTGGGGGTTCATATCCAAAAAAAGAAAATAAAATTACTTAGACTTATAGTATAGAGAGGTTATACTACATTTCTGCTAGTGGTTTTGTAGTATCAGGGCTCACATTTAAATTTTGAATGCATGTTCAGTTGAGTTCTGTATGTTGTATGAGATAGATGTCTAATTTCATTTTTCTGCATGTGAATATTCAGGTGCTCCAACACCATTTATTGAAGAAGCTGTTCTTTATCCACTACGCGTTCTTCACACCTTTACAAAAATTTATAGATAGTAAATAGGCTCTCTATTCTGTTCCATTGGTCCACATGTCTGTTTTTACTCCAGTATCATGCTTTTTTTATTATTATAGCTTTGGAGTATATTTTGAAGTCAAATGGTATGATGCATTTGGCTTTGAACATTTTGCTCAAGATTTCTTTGTCTGTATGGGGTCTTTTAAATTTTAGGATTGATGTTTTTCTATATCTGTGAAAATGCATAAGAATTTTGATAGGTATTGCAATAAATCTGTAGTCACTTTGAATAATATGGACATTTTCACAATATTAATTCTTACAATTCATTAACATTTGACATGTTTTCATTTCATTTACTTGTGTCTTCTTCAATTTCTTTCATCAACATGTTATAGTTTTCAGCGTAGAAGCTTTTTACCTCCTTGGTGAAGCTTATTTCTATGAAATTTTGGAAGGACTATTATAAATTGGATTTTTTTCTTGATTTCTTATTCAAATAGTTTGTTGCTAGTGTATAGAAATGCTGCAGATTTCTCTATGTTGATTGTATGTTCTACAACTTTACTGAAATCATTTATTAATCTTAAAATAGTTTTTAATGGCATCTTTAGAGTTTCTATATATAACATTGTGTCTTCTGCAAACTGGCACAATTTAATTTATTCTTCTCCAATTTAGATAAATTTTATTTCTTTCTCTTGCTTAATTTCTCCAGCTATAACTTTTATTACTATACTGGATGAAAGTAAAAAGAGTGGGTGTCCTTGTACTATTCCTGGTCTTGAAGGAAAAGCTTTCAACTTTTCACTGTTGAGTATCATATTAGCCATTGATATGCCATATATGGCCTTTATTATGGTGAGATAGAATCATTTATCTATTTTTTAAGAGATTTTATTGTGAAAAGATGTTAAATTTTGTCCAATACTTTGTCAGCATCTATTAAGATGACCATATGGTGCTTGTCCTTCATTCTTTTAATGTGGTGTCAAATTTATAGATTTTGATATGTTGACATATCCTTGCATCTTACAGATAAATCCCTCTTGATGGTGGCGAAAAATCCTTTTAATGTGCTATGTACTATTGAAGCTGGTTTGATGCTATTTTTCTAAGGATTTTTTCTTCTATGTTTATTAGGAATATTAACCTATAATTTTCTTTCCTTGAAGTGTTCTTATCTGGCTTTTGTATCAGGGTAATATTGTCCTCATAAAATGAGTATTCAAAGAAAATGAAATCAGTATGTTGAAAAGATATCGGCACTCATACATTTCATTGCAGTATTATTCTTTATAGCCAAGATAAGGAATCCACCTAAGTGCCCATCAATGGATGAGTGGACAAAGAAAATATGATTCATACATAAACACACACACAGAGAATGGTAGTCAACCTTAAAATAGATAGAAGGAAATCCTGTTTTGTTTCAACATAAACAAACCAGGAGGCTACTATGTTAAGTGAAATGAGCCAGGCACAGGAAAACAAAGACCACACCTTCTCATTTGCATGTGGAATTCAAGGAAGTTGAACATGTGGAAACAGAGGATGGGTGCTTTCCAGGGACTGGCAGGGGAGAGAGGGGCATGCAGAATGGGGAGATGGTCGGAGGATACAAAACATGAGACAGGAGCAATAAGGTCGAGACCAATTATACAAGACTGACTAAAGTTCATGAAAGTGCATCACGTTCTATTTTTGTTTGTATTTATGTATTTTTATTTCAAATTAACATGAGCATATAAATCTGTCAGATACATTGCTTTCAATTCTAAGGTAAAGTTCAAGTTCTAGTTGAGCCTTCCACCCCAAAGGCCTGTTAAATACCCTAATGCTGGGCACATTAATCGAGATCCTTCCAGTAGCCCTCTCTCCTTCCACCAATTATCTTCTCTCCTCCCGCCTTATATTCTGATAACTGCTATGGGAGTAGACTTTAAGCATTCTCATCACACAAAAGGATAATGCATGTGTTAATTAGGTCAATTTAGCCATTTCTTCATGGACAGTTGTCCCCAGTAACCATCAGGGATTGTTTCCAGGATTCCCTACAAATACCAGAATCTTTGGATGCTCAATTCCTTTATATAAATGATGGAATATTTACATAACCTAGACATATTTCCCTAGATACTATAAGTTACCTCTAGATCATTTGTAATTCTAATGCAATGTAAATTCTATGTAAATAATTGCAGGAAATAAGGAGTAGGCAAAAATTCTTTATATGTTCCACAAATGATTTTCTTTTCAAATTATTTTTGATCTTCATTTGGTTGAATCAGTGGATATGAAACCCAGCAATACAGAGGACCACCTGTATACAAATTTCAAAAAATATACATGATAAATGTATATATTTACTTGTTAATTAAAATAGTTTTTAAAAGTGCAAACAATAAGATTTTCACGAATCAATTTCATTGGTTAGTAGAGGATTTGGCACCTTTTCATATATGTTTGCCGATCATTTTCTATCCTTGTATTTTGTACATTTAACATTACTGTTAGTAAGATTATGAGAACATTATCACTACCACTGCCATATATGTTAAAGCTATTTTTACCTTAGTTGGATATCTGCTAGAAAGAATTTGTATTAAATCCGATAAGATTTTTTAAAACTTTAGTGAAGTTATGCCTAACCTTAGATTGTGAAGGTATTTTTCTATGAATTTCTATAAACTATTATTTAAATTTAACACTTCAAGTTTAATTCTTGTAAATAGTGATTCCTAATGAGGGAACATTTTGCCCTAGCCAGTGGTTTCTGAACCCAAAAGAGATCCCTTCCTGCCTCCAGTTGCTCACTGCACAGAAAGCCGTGTACTGCGGTAACAAGGAGTGCCAGGGAAGAAAGTATTTTTTTGGAATTGATGTCAGCTGTAAGAACAGGAGTGCCGCCTCAAAGTCATCTCTGCAATTAATGAAAAGAAGAAGCTTTTAAGAAGAGAATAAGTGCTTTGGGGCAGGTTGAGGTAAAATTAGGGAGGTTCTATGTTCCTTTGGGCAGCTTAGTGAAGGCTCATGCATCTGGGCATCAGGAAGTCTGTGCAGGCACCTTCAGAATAACATTTCTGGGAAATAACTAAAAAAAATCAAATAGTTAAAAGTTACAGGCTTATGACGATCAATCTGTATTGGTCTGAGAATCTAAAATATGGGAAGAAATGTTCTCTGAAAAACCAAAAGACCATTGAACTTTGCTCACAGAGCTGGTTACGCTAAGGGAACATTTGATGAAAAATCAAAAGGCCATTGAACTTTGCTCACAGAGCTGGTTACCCTAAAGGAACATTTGATGGATGGATGGATGGATTCTATGGATGCCTTGGTTGTCTCACTTGGGGCATGAGCACTACTGGCTGCTAGTGGGGACGGGATACAAGGAGGCTGCTAAACATTGTACATGGTATAAAACAGCATCCCTACATCAAAGAACTAGCCAGCCAAAAATGTGGAGAGACCTGCTGTAGAGCAAGTTAAGGAAAAAACCAAAAGCCTGAATATTGGGGAAAAAATAAAATTGCCAGTCTTTAGAAATGAAATAGGTGCCTGGTTAGTAAAACCAATGAAAATCATGTCAAATAATTAAACAATTAAGTTAAGTCTAAAAAGAATATAAATGGGGGAAGAAGTGTTTGCCTGTACCAGTAATACGTGATTTAAAATTTAAAAAAAAATCATGTTCACATTTACATCAAAATAACTAAAATAACTGGTAGAGCAAACCACTGATATTTGACAATATTTAGAGTCTACAGTAGTACACCCCATCCTCAGGCTTCCCGTAGGCTCACTTTCCTTGTCTGAGACCTGACTTCCTTTCATATTAATGCAGGTATTTATTACCTCTGATCTAAGGATGCAGTTCCTCTCTTAGGAGTGCAAGAAACAATCAGGTAATCCAACAAGGTCTGATTCAGTAAGCTACAAGCTTCACATAATAATCTCTGGTTACTTTGAAGTGAGCTCACCTCTGGCGTACATGTGAATTCTTCACCAATCATTTGGTAAAACCGAGTCTTCTGTACTCCATGTGGGATGTTATCCAAGAGGCTGACAACAGCTTTTGTAAGTTTTAGTTCCTAGTGAGTCTTCCCCAGCTCTCAATCTAAATCCCAATTTTGGCTCATGCAGATTATTATTAGAGACCTAGAGAAAATTCCTCTCCAAAAACTAAGTGGAACATTGCCAGACTGGGATTTTGCGGTCTCAGAAATCTTGCTATGGCTCAGATGAACAATCACCACCTCTCTAATTTTTTACCGAGTCAAACAAATTTTGTTTGTGATTTTCTTATAGGTTTTCAGGAATACAGGTTCTTGTGTTCCATTGTCCTCAATCTGCAGCTTTGCCTCCTACCCACACAGCACCTCCCTAATGTTAACTCGACCTGTCCCCAAACACATAGTCCCTTCTCAAAAGCTCAACAAGCTCATAAAGCTCGCAAGTTTATATCAATTGTCAAAATGTCCCAGATTGTGGAGCAATGGAAGACATTTTGCAAAGGCTGACAACTTCTGAATCACAGACTTCATCTGCTATAGCCTCTTCTTCTCTCAGCAGTTCCCTCAAACTACACCAAGAGCACAGGGAAGAAAACAAAGTTCTACATGACTCTCTCGGGCTTCTCATACCAAAGTACAATGTTGCTGCTTGAGATCAAGATATGGGCCACAAACCATTCATTAAAATCCAATATATCTTAAAGTAGATGAGGCTAAAATGTTTAGACCAAAAACAGTCTGAATAACTTCTTGATTACTTTTCCCCAGAAGTTGGTCGATTACACTGGATAGGGATGTATTGTAACTGCTTTAGGATTTGTGGCCCAGATAGCCTGGGTTGGTCCCACCTGCACAGCTCTGTCACTGTAGTGTAAATGCAGCTAGAGGCGTTTGCCAATGCAGGACTCACAGCATTGGTATCTAAGCACTCCCATGGTGGGAAGGGAAAAGAAATAATAAACTAGTACAGAGAATACCAAAAGGTGAGTGTTTTCTTTAAAACGGCATAAGGCGTTCACCTCATTCAAAGTACCTTGGATCCCAATTGCCTAAAGACTCAATCATGGGGCAGCGCTTGTGGCTCATCGAGTAGGGCGCTGGCCCCATGTACCAGAGGTGGCGGGTTGAACCCAGCCTCAGACGAACTGCAAAACAGAAAAATAGCTGGGCATTGTGGCAGGTGCCTGTAGTCCCAACTTACTCGGGAGGCTGAGGCAAGAGAATTGCCTGAGCCCAGGAGTTGGAGGTTGCTGTGAGCTGTGTGAAGCCACGGCACTCTACCGAGGGCGATAAAATGAGACTCCATCTCTACAAAAAAAAAAAAAAAAAACTTGATCGTGAATACTGATTCATGCTTTTGTGTTCTGCATGAGAGTCAGAAATTTATTTAATACCGTTAAAGCCTTGATTTTCTCACTAGCAAATGACTTTTCAAAGAGTAGTAAAAAGGCAATGGAGACTTCTCCTTTCCATCAAGACTCAGTGGCAGGGACAGGATTCACCTTCCCACCCAGAACATCCAAACCCTGACAAAACATGCGAGGGACTGGTTTTGAGACACAGAACATTGAGCAATGTAAGACAGTGGTCCCTGAGAGACAGGAGAACATCAGCCAGCCCTGTGATGCTCAGGTTAACTGCCTTGAATGTACTTCCAAGCTGCAGCGCCCAAACAACCTGAGCAGAGACCAGCTCCATCCTTGAGTTGAGGAAACAAGAGAGAGCTAAGTGTCCTTAGTGACTGGCAGTCACAGGAGAAAGCACGAATGGAAGGAGAGTTTCCCAAAGGAAGAATCCCAGAGATCTGGAGAGGGGTCCCATGGAGTTTTCAACAGAGCACAGTCATGAGCAACAGCAATATTACTACTCACGCAGCTGTTTCTCATGCCTAAAGTTCTTTATTTTCCAGCAGACACTGGAAGACACCTATCTCACCTATGGCATGCGTGTATGATTGAGTATGACACGTGCACACATGTACACACATCCTTTCTGATGTACTAAAATCTCTCAAAGGACAGATATATGTCTTTCTACTTTTGGAATATTGTAGTTTCTCGCAGACTTTTGCATGCAGTACGTGCCAAATAAATGGTTGCTGGAGCTAAATATTGGCATTCTGTAACCACTTTTCTCCAATTCTATATATGTATTCCTGTTCTCTGGGGTTAGCCTTTAATTTAATGTGTAAAGTGATAACTAATGACTACCTTCTTGTGCAGTGAAAGGTTATTGCGATGGTTATTTCATTTATTGTTGAGCTGATTTAAACCACTTCTTTAATGCAGGGACAAAATTATACTATAGGTAGAGTGTTGTGCCAAAAGCCGTGTACGTGATTCTCTTTTCTCACTCCGGAAGCTCTCTTTCTTTATGACTAGGAAAACTCCATTTCTCTGAGTATGGGCGTTTGTGTTTTCAGTATCCTGGCTGCCTCCAGGTTGTGTACTTACATAAATAAGAGCTGACTTTCTTTCTGAAATGGAACAGTGTAATGGAGGAAACTGGGAAGTAATGAAATTTATGACCCAGATCTGATACAGAAACATGAGTGGGTGATAAGCAAAGCCAGTTAAGATTTTTTTTGTTTGGTTTTTGCTTTTACTTTTCCTCGAGAACTCTCTGGGGTTTGAAAGTCTATTTCACATTAGAAACTTGCTTATTACAATGTTTTGACTTGATTTCCTATGACAAATTTGGTTGGCAAAATAAAAAAGTGTAGCTCTGAAACCTGGGGTTCCTGCCAGCTGTGTATCTGTAGAATGTGGTGCCCTACTCGCCTGATTCTGTCCCCAGTTTGTGTTATGACATTTCTCCACATGAGATCGTAATGGGCTCTTACGTTGTCTTTAGCTAGACTTCACTGTTTAAGGAAGTTGTGCGCACAATTCAGAAGCGTTCACTGTTTTTCTCTCGCCCTGTGTATTTGGCAGTACAGGATTTATTGCTCTGTGAGTATTTATGCTGAAGGAGAGTCCACCACTTCTTCCCTAAGTCCCCCGAGCCCTGTGTGTCTCAGGATCCATGTGAAGTTCTCATTTATCATTTTCTGGATTCTCTGAGAAATTATTGGATAATTATCTATGAGACTTATATCCCAATTTTGCACTCAAAAGACCTTTCCACTGGGTTTAAAGTCTATGAATAAACATGGATGGGCTGTACCAAGCAGCTTAGCATCTCTGAGTAAATGCTGTTTCCCATCAATGTTGGAATAATCACGGTACAGGCTGGACGGTGCTCCGTGAAGCCCTTTCCACATGTGTCTTAGTACGTTAGGTTTTGCCAAGCTACTTCCCCAAATTGCTTTTTAGCTCTAATAGGCTGTGATTTTTATCATTTTCTGATTTTAATTTTGACTCAAGAAGTAGCTCCGCATTTTATCAGGGCACTTGGAGGCTTCAAGAGAATATTCATTGTAAACCTTCTGAAGCCTCAGAGTAATGGCCAATAAGTTATGTCCCCAGTAATTATCTCTTTGTCATCATAACCATCATCTTGGCTTATCAGGAAGCTGAAATGAAACCTTCTGTGGCGTGTATTTTCCACATTTAAAGAAAATTGAAATACACACTACCACTGTAGAGAGTCAGAATTCATTGAACGAGACCCTTTGTGGGGTCCGGTCCGGCAGCATCGTTGCCTACGTCACGCTGTCAAGTAGAGAAGCCCACAAAGTCCAGTATTAGAGTGTTTCTATGGCAGAGACAGTGGAATTATATCACATTTAATCAAATATCTTATTTCTATCAATTGGAAGAGATTGATATCCTGCTTATTAGCCTTCTCTGGGGAGCATATCCAATCAATCAATACAACAATATATTGTTCTCCAAATTCAAAATTCAATATATTGTTCTCCAAATTCCTGTTCAGGACAGGGACTGATAATTATTTTCTTAACAGCTAATGCTTATTGAGTGCTACTTTGCATAAGGCACTAGTAAGACCTTAAGTATATTTTCGTATTTAAACCCTATAGTACTCACTGAATTTTTTTTTCATTTTCCTCCCTTTAAAGAAGAAAAATTGGAGGTAGATCTAAGATCATACTGCTAATTATGTGTGAAGCTGAGATCACAATCCAGACAGTAGGAGTCCAGAGAATTAGCTCCTAATCAAGACTTTCCCCATTGTAGAGATCACTCCTAATGTCTGTCTTCATTGAGAGCTAAACAATATTCCCTGTAAATAGAGGCAATGCGGGAAAATCCCACATTATGTTCCTGCAGAGTAGAAATGTAAATATCACATGATGACAAAGCATAGCCTTGTTGTTAATTTAAATTTTAATTACTCCCCCCAGAATGGAAGTCTAACTTGGCTCAACCTTGTGGAACCCCTTCTTAAATCTAGAAAAACTGCTTCAATACTTCTAACAGGGAACCAAAGTCTATCTGTAAGGGACAGCCTCATGCAGCGGTGAGCAAATGAAGGGAATCTAGGAGATTGAACGAGCAAGAGGAGCATCGATTCAGTTCCCCGGGGAGCTGTCCCACGACACACACCTCAGGCCACTGAGTGTTCTGGGGCTGCAAGGGAAAACCACGCTAACCACAAGTGAAATGAATGGCAAGTTAGATATAAAGGAAAGGAGAGTTTAGAATTTCTCCAAAATAAAAGAGGAACCAGGAAGCATGGGAAAAGGAGACCACTGCGTTCTTCCTTGAGACTTTCATCTCCTCAAAACTCCTATCCACAGGCTTGATAACCTACAATTGGCTGTTCCATAGCAACACTCCTCCAGGAGGAGAGAGTCTTTCCACAAAAGTGACTCGTGCTCAAGAATGAACGGAGAATGGGAACCGCACAGGAAATGTCATGAGCCCCTCCTAAAATAGCATATTCTCACTGACCAAACAAACAACACCTCTTACAAAGTGCTCTGTCACTGCTGTCGCTGGAACTTAAAAACAGAGGAATTTCCCTCTTTATTTGTCTGTGGAGCGAGGGAGCAAACCCCCCAAAGATATCCTATTCTATTTGAGTTACCTTTTGAAGATGATTGTTCTTGGAGGAGGGAAAAGTAGCTAGAACAAAGGTGGGGGGTGAGGATAAGAAGCTGCTGAGTGACAGCAGTGGTGTAGAACATGGAAATGGGGCTCCTGGGGGAGAATCTCACCTACGTGACCCCTCCTTCCTATGTTCTCCCCAATGTCCGTCTTTCCTGTGATCATGGCCTCTGCTAGCATGTGCAGTGCCTTGGGGTCAGTAATAAAAGAATGAGCGTCCCTTCCAGATGGATGCACCCAGTTCAGGGTGCAGCATGTGAATGGGACCTGGGGTAGAACTGTGTATCTCTAAAACATGGGGTTTCTTTTCTACCCAGAAGCAAAACACAGAGCGTGGTGCCAGAGAAGCAGGTGCCGAGTATTAGCTGTTTAACTCAGTGTAAAAAAAAAAACAAAAAAACAAAAAAACTCTATTTCTCTAAGACTCAGCTTTCTCATCTGTAAAATGTAAAAAAAAAAAAAAAAGAAAGAAAGAAAGAAAAGAAAAGAAAAGAAAAGAAAAAACCTTCTTTTCAATAGTGGTTAGGGAATTAAAGTAAATACTGTGCATAGAAATCATTTTGGAAACCATTAACCCCATAGACATAAAACATTTATCGTTATTACCACAGATTTTAATATAAAAACCACTCTGTGTTAAATAGGTCGCAACTATAAAACACTGCCAATATTCCCTTCCCCAAACAAGTTTACAGGGTCTTCTTTCTGAGGTTGTATTTATAATAGATATAAAATGATATCGAACTAAGATAAGCCATGCTACAAGATTATTGTGTTATTACTTTTCTGTCTTATGTGATTGCCTTCCAAAAGTTGGTGTTACATTGTGATCCAGACTCAACCTTGCATTATAAGCTTCCTTGAATTTATTTTGAAATTACCTCTCCTGTTTTTCTTTGGCTATCATTAATCTCAGCCACAGCTAAATCTCCACAGGTTAAACGGAGAATGTTACTTTGTATCTTTGCTGACTTCCTAGTAAGAGGAAATGTGACCTTGTCTTCAAGCTTATTTTCGTTCTGATTGAGTAAAAGAGCGCTTATTCACTTCTTGCCTTTGCCTTGATTCTCTGTTTAATATTACAATTCCTGATTATAGGGGTAGCTAGGGCAAATAATGTGACTGCCTGAGTCCTTTACTAATCTAAATCAAATAGTATCCCCCTAACCCCAGCTCATTTGTCTCTTGACTACGTTAGAATCAATTGCTGTTCTGAGTTTCTGTCAGACCTTGTACTTACCTTAATTATGGCTCTTACTACACTCCACTACAACTATTTATTTTCTTGACTCTCCCACTATACTCTGACCTTCTTCTGTTTAAATAATGATTATATTCCAGCACGTAGAATCAAGAATGCTATCTCCTAACACTATTAGCCACAACCATAACATTTATACATCTCTCCCTATTCTGACAATGCTGTGTTTATTCACATTAACTTTGTTAAAGAATTTTTAATTATAAAATCATGAATATCATGCGGACATAAAGGCAGGTGTTAAAGATTTTACTTAAATCAAAATGAAGGTACCAGTCACATGTTATAAGTGGTTCACGGAAAAAGTAAAACAAATACAAATTTATACAGAGTAAAGGACTCATGAAATGAATTTATAAGGAGATAGAAATTGGCTTTGTCTGTGGAGAGAAAAGGAATCAACTGACTCCCCATTAGGAGGATATATTTGTTGTTTATAGATAAGAAATATTATTCACAATTGTAAAGTATCTTCTATGGGATAAGGACCAGATAAACTAAAAAAGTGTCCTCTAGAAAATGTAGAGTTTTCTACAGAGCCATAAAATTTTCCTTATAAGTCTTTAATACTCACAATATGGACAATGTTGGTTAAATTTCACCAAAGCACTACATTTTCTTTGTCTTTCTTTCTTTTTTTTTTATTGTTGGGGATTCATTGAGGGTTCAAGAAAACTCTTTAGTACTTACAATATAGACAATGTTGGTTAAATTTCACCGAAGCACTTCATTTTCTTTTTCTTTCTTTCTTTCTTTCTTTCTTTCTTTCTTTCTTTCTTTCTTTCTTTCTTTCTTTCTTTCTTTCTTTCTTTCTTTTTTTTTTTTTTTTGTTTATTGTTGGGGATTCATTGAGGGTACAAGAAACCAGGTTACACTGATTGCATTTGTTAGGTAAAGTCCCTCTAACAATTGTGTCTTGCCCCTAAAAGATGTGTCACACACCAAGACCCCACCCCCCACCCTCCTTTCCTCTCTCTGCTCTTTCTTTCCCCCACCTCCGCCCATCTTCTTTCTCTCTCTCTGCTCTCCCCTTCTGCCACCCCACAGCATGTACTAGGTCATTAATTGTCCTCATATCAAAATTGAGTACATAGGATTCATGCTTCTCCATTCTTGGGATGCTTTACTAAGAATAATGTGTTCCACTTCCGTCCAGGTTAATACAAAGGAAGTAAGTCTCCATTTTTTAATGGCTGAATAGTATTCCGTAGTGTACATATACCACAGCTTGTTAATCCATCCTGCTTGGTGGCATTTAGGCTGTTTCCACATTTTGGTGATTGTAAATTGAGCTGAAATTAAACAGTCTAGTGCAAGTGTCCTTATGATAAAAGGATTTTTTTCCTTCTGGGTAGATGCCCAGTAATGCAGGATCAAGGGAGATCTAGCTTGAGTTCTTTGAGGATTCTCCATACTTCCTTTACTTCCTTTCAAAAAGGTCGTATTAGTTTGCAGTCCCACCAGCAATGTAAAGGTGTTCCCTTCTCTTGACATCCACACCAGCATCTGCAGTTTTGAGATTTTGTGATATGAGCCTTTCTTGCTAGGGTTAGATGATATCTCAGGGTGGTTTTGATTTGCATTTATCTGATAATTAGGAACGATGAGCATTTTTCATATGCTTGCTAGCCGTTTGCCTGTCTTCTTTAGAGAAGGTTCTATTCATCTCTCTTGCCCATTGCAATATGGGATTGTTGACTTTTTTCATGTGGATTAATTTGAGTTCTTTGTAGCTCCTAGTTATCAACATTTGTCTGATTCAAAATATGCAAATATCCTTTCCCACTGATAGACAACCTACATTTTCTTATGAACTTCATAGAACCATCCTTTTCTTTTCTTTGCCTTTTATTAATCCCTACTATCCATTTTAAGCTGAATATCCAGTCAATAAATAGTTTGTATTGACCTCAGTGGACAGTAGACTTCCCATCTGATACTCCTGAAATCTGGAAATGCATAAAGTGTTGGAAAGTAATGTATAAGGTGATGAGAGCAACCTACATATATATATATAAATATATATACACACACACACACACAGAGAAATAAAAGATAAAAATAATTATGATCAGGAACTCATAATATACTAATAGCTGATTATATGTTTTCAATGCTAATTCAAATCTCTTATGCCAATTGCATTCTCTATGTTATTTCTGGAGTACTCTTTCTCCCCCGTTCATCATGTTTCCCACATCATTTCAATTTTCCACATCCTTTCTCTCTTTTCTATCAGAGATGTCTTTTTCTAACAGATTACTCTCCCTTACAGCTTGTACACTGCCTTCTGTTTCTCTTGCCAAATACTATCTTCCTCCAGCTACTGATAACAAGGTGGAGATTTTCCTTAAGGCATTCTTAGATACTTCCCGTAGGTATGCCTTGGGTTACCCAACTCACCTGGCTAAGGCTGGAAATTAACAACAACAGCAAAAAAGACAGTAAAATTTCTCCCCAACAACTTTCCTCTGTGTTTAGCCAATCAGGGTGTCAAAAACTTGCTGATGTGGAGGGGGCTTTAACTTTGATGTTATCAGCATGAAGGAAAGAAACAGCAAGGGAAGCAATATAAAAATCGAGTTTCTTCTGCATACTTTAAGCAGGCTATTTTTGGTTTGTCAACCTAAAAAATATTGCATTCCTTTGCAGCAATCTTGTAGCCTGTTGACACAAGATAAAGAAATTGAAAGGGGGCCACTTAGCAGGAAACAAAGAAGTGGGATAAAATTGTGTGAATTCATCTGCACCTCCCCCAGATATTTTTAAAACTAAATTACCTCTCTGCACTTAACGCTCTTCTTATTTTTCTCCTCTGTATGTTAAAGTGCAGAAAATGTAACAGAAAATTGAATTAGACAACTCCTTCAAAGATTAAAAAGAGCTGCACGGCATGTACCCTGTTCATCACTTTTGTTACATACAATTATAAGTACTTCTATTTTTTTTTTAGTACTTTTATTTTTAAGTTGCTAGGACAATAAAGCCCACAAAAAATTGAAAACACACAAATATTGATAAATAAGTGTAGGGAATCTAGGTAGATGAGGCAGCTAGTTTACCTGCTCATCGTTTGCGGGCTATTTTTTTCCTTTCTTTCATGTGTTAAAAATATTCTTAACCAATACAATATCTTCCATTTTCAAACTTAACAATACAAGAAAAACTGATCACTTGGAAAAGATTTTTTTAAACTGTGGCTTATCTTTAATGGTTTATTTGGGAAGATGGGCTAGAAACTTTCTTGCTTTATGAGAAAGAAAGAATTTGTATTTCTTTTCCAATCCATTATGGCAGGTTTCCCAGATGAAGTTGAATTTGATTTGAGGACTGAAAATGGAGCTTGCCAAGATATTCATGTGGCTTCTGTTGTCTGGACACACAAACTTTTAAAAAGATGAGAGCAACTAGGTAACACTCAGCT
Organism: Arctocebus calabarensis; assembly: GCA_963573935.1. NCBI lineage: Eukaryota > Metazoa > Chordata > Mammalia > Primates > Lorisidae > Arctocebus > Arctocebus calabarensis. The sequence goes on along the minus strand of CAUYON010195754.1, from coordinate 27,737 downwards.
AAAGTGCATATTGTTGAGCAATCAGTCAAGTGCACTGTTGCTGATTAACTTTTGCTGTATATTTTCTGCCTGTGGCTCATTTTGTTTCTGGTTGGCCCACAGGCAAAAAGTTTTCTTTCCCAGGTGACTCTCTAGATTTCGTCTTTGTTCTTGAATGTCCGTCATTATAAATGAAGCAAAAAACGTGATGGCTTAAAGCCATGCTATCAGTTTAAATATGGATTTGTTAATATTCTTGGACCTCAAAATCAATTTAATTTTCCATTAGGTATTTATAATAACTCAATTAAATAAATATGAGAAGGGCAAAACATAGTCTTACTGTAACACTTTAGCATATCCTATCTAGCCACATACACGACTTGCGGCCTTTTATAAAAAAAAGCTTTTACAAATATGTGTACAAATTAATTTATTTATAGAAAATATAAACATCAGAAACACATTGCAAATTCAATAGATGATCTCTTCTGGATTACCACTAAAAAAGTGGTTAGTGGCTGAGGTATCCAGAACATCTAAAACAGTCTTTATTTCCTCCACCAAAATTCACTCCCAAAATGGAAGCGCTCCTGAGCTGCTTTTAATAAATGTACAGTTGATATTAATAAAATACATTATAAGTGGGTGCTCTATTTTGCTTAATCCTTCTAATTATTAATTTCATCAGATCACTTGTTTTACATGCCTTTACTTCAGGAGGAAAATTATAATTCCATGCTTGAGAAACTTTTCTCTTATTTCAAATACTGCAAATCAATTTTATTGAAGTCCTCATTCTTAAATTTTATGCAAACGATTCAAAATGCAGATCCCAACGTATGAACAGAATATTCAATTAGTTGTTTATATCTCCTTCCTCAAAGATGTATGTAACGAGATATCTTTGGAGGACAGACATCTGAATAGTTTCTTCTATGAAATTCAGATTAAATTAAACATTAATACAGCCATATTATAAGAATGACAACTAGAGAAAGTTCTTCATGGGCAATTTGGATAGAGTAGAATAAAATAAAAGTATTGAATTAATATGGAACATTCTAGAGTGCAACCTGCCGCTCAGAGGTTTGTGAACCTCATTTGAATTGAATTAATTTTGTGCAAAATAATTTATTCTGCAAAGTTTTTACCACATGCTGGGCTAAATAGTTTCCTTGGAGGCATATTTACTTTAAATGTCTTATATTTCATTTTCGTGAAAATAAATAAGTGAACAATCACACAGAAAGAAATTCAGTCATAATGAGATTACTGGCCAGCACAGTTACAGTATTTTATGAAAGTGTAGAAATGTTAAAGAGAAAAAAAATGTTATTAAGAAGATCATAGGAAGCTATTCATGCATGAAATAAAGAAAACATTTCATTCATCATTTCAAAATAAGTAGTGCCCAATAATAAATACAAATCAACTGAAACTAAATAGAAAATTTTATCTTGTAAATATTTCATTAATTTATTTTATGAAATAATGAACGAGGAACTGAAATATTACTTTAACTTTCTCACCCAGTGAAAAATATGCCCTTCATATGTTTATATATATTAGATTTATTTTAATGGTATAAAAATATACCATTCATATGTCTATATATATATATATATTAGATTTATTTATTTTAATTGATCTACATTTTCCATTTGACTATGCTATATGAAAATGTTCTCATGACATTATATACATGTTTCAATAATAATTTTCAAAGATTACATAAGATTTCAGAGCATGGATTAATGTCCTGTAAGTTATTTATCTGAGTAATGTATTTAACTGATGAAACTAGATTCTTTTCTAAAAAACATTAATTGAGTGGTATCTGTTCTTTTTTTTATAGCGATGCAACTATTCAGCTGAGGCTGAATGATAAATCAGATAAATATCAATATTATTGTAAATTTGGGGGATTTTTAAATTTAAAAATACAAAATTTTATTTGGAAATTATTTTCTGAAAATAATCATTTATATTATGATTTCTCATTTTCACAATAAACAAAGAAAATTGAACTAGCAACTTTGTTTAAACCTCAAACATTTTATTAATCTTCCAATTCTGCACTTTTTAAATGAATGTATCACGAAGCACTTTTGTTATGAGTCATTTATATCACAAGCTCATTCACATTCTTCTCCCGTCTGAATCTGAAATGTTCGTAATTGAATACTGCAATTAAAATACACAGCACTGTTAAATTGTTTTCTACTTGTTTGATCTCAGATAAGAAAGGATTTGAAAAAAAAAATTTCCAAGTGGAGCAAAAGGTTTGTAAGGGAAATAATGTTGTGAAATGTTATTGTGAAATATGTAAATTCAGCAACCTGATTTTTAATCTTGAACTTGGTGCTAACTAGCGCTGTAGTTAGCTTCAGTTAAGCTATGAAGTACAAGTACCCAGGGAGTCATAGTAAGGATGAGGAGAAACGTGCATAAGTTTCCCGGCATATAGTTGTCACAAAATGAAAGGGGGCCAACGTTATCATCAATTAATTTTCAAGTATAGTTTCCAGAGAGACATTTCACTTTTGCATTTGTTCACAATTTACACTAAATAGGTGGCTGCTAGTAGGGAAGATGGTTTAATGGGCACAGAGTTTAAACTTGGAATCATAAAAATTTGGGGAGGTAGACAGTTATGATTTTGTACAATAATGTGAATATACTTCATGCCCCTGAACTCTACACTGAAAATGGTTAAAATGATAAATTTTATGGTATGCATTTTTTACTACAATTAAAAAATCAAATACACTAAATGAAACATAGATAACTCTTTCAAGCATTATTTTCCTTGAATGTAATTATTATCTTTTTATGGAAAGCCAGCTTCCTGACTATTCAGAACACACCGGATAATTAGATGTGTTACTTATCTACTGTAAGATAGGAGTTTCAGGAGTGAGGAAAATAATTTATTTAATTATTTACTAATTTAAGTAGTATTTACTAATTACTTAAGTAATTTATTTACTCAGTCTTTGTTGTTAGAATATGAATTCTTCTCAATATTAATTAACTCTAGACGTTTTGCAAATTAATACTTCTTTGAACATTCTTGTATGTGTCACTTCTGGCATCTAAACATGCATATCTCTAAGGCATATATATTTTTACTAAGATAAGAATAAAAGTTAAAAGGCATTTTAAGTAATCTATAGTCTTTGAATAAATGCATAAACAATTACTATATATTCTATCCTAATTTTAAGATATATTCTCCCTGTAATTTAAATTCTTTCTCCAATAAGAATTTAAAGTTTATGAAATGAGTAAGCAATTTAAAATCAATGCAAATGCACTTATATTTATTATAGCATTGACCCTTGAGCAACATGGGTTTGAGCTGCCTGGATATTCTTACAGGCAGACTTTTTTTTCAATAAACATATTGGAAAAAAATTAAAGATTTCAAACAATTTGAAAAATACTCACAGATGAACCACATACCCTAAAAATGTAGAAAAAAATTTTAAAGCATATATGTCATGGATACATAAAATATATGTAGTTACTAGCCTGTTTTTTTATTGAATACCATAAAATGTACACTAATCTATTATAAAGTTCAAATTTATCAAAACTTAAGCATACAAACCCCGGCAATGCATGGTGACATTCACACTTGAAAGAAATGTAAACAATGCATAGACACAGTATTAAATCATAACTGCATAAAATTAGCTGCAGTATATACTGTACCACTGTAATCTGTATATAGCTACCTCCTGTTGCTATTGTGGTGAACTCAAGTATTTCAAATACCCACTTAAAATGCCTTGGGATACCAATCATCTCTACTAGAGTAGTTAGTTTGTTTGCCAATAAATTGCCTATTGCAGCAAAAAGTGATGTCTTTAGGTTCTCATGTATTTTTTATCTTGTTTAACGTAGTTCCATAAACCTAGAGCAACACCATGGGACTCAAAGTGCCTCTACTGATGCTGAAACTGCTCCCGAGCAGAGAAAAGTCATGAAATTACAAGAAAAAATTGAATTGCTTTGTATGTACTGGAGATTGAGATCCGCAGCTGTGGTTACTCACCTTTTCATGATAAGTGAACACAGTCTAAGGACGATGGTGGAAAAAAGAAAAAAGGAAATTCATGAAGCTGCCATGTGGCTGCATAGGCAGGCACAAAAATTTGAACTTTGTGCAAAATACCTTTTTATCTCTTATCAAAAATATAGCTTTTATGTGGGCACAGGAGGGCAATAAGAAACGCATCTCTATGAACTAAAAGGATTCAAGAAAAAAAATGAAGTCATTTCACATCTTAAAGCAGAAGGAAGGTGAAGGATTTAAAGCTAGAGTATTAAATGCCAGCAAAGGATGGTTTGATAATTTTAAGATGGGATTTGGCCTAAACAACTAAAGATAAGAGGAGAAGTAGCTTTTGCCAACTAGCAGGCTAGTTCCAAGATGCCATTAAAATAATTGTTGACGAGATAGGATATTTTCCTGAACAGGTTTTTAATGCAGACAAAAGTGACTTATTCTGAAAGAAAAAAAAATGTCACAAAGGACATTTATTAGTAAAAAGGGAAGCAAGCTCCCGGATATAATGTTGGAAAGGATAAGGTAACTCTGTTTTGTTCAAATACAGTCAAGTTTATGATCAGAACTATCCTTATCTATAAAACTGATAAATCCCAGCCTTGAATGGAAAAGCTAAATACCAGCTCCCAGTCTTTTGATTTTATAACCAAAAAGCCTGGATAACAAGAACACTTTTTTGCTTCCATTGGACTGCCTTTTCAAATTCCTTTGATTAGAAAACAGATTCCTTTGAGACTGGACAACTCTCTTCTTCCCCCTCCCCCTCCCCCCTGTACTCTAGTACTATATTGTAAGACCCCTAATGGGTGACTGAAGCCTTAGAGAGTACCAAAATCTATACAGCCTATGTTTTCCCCATAAGGACATAAATAAAATTTAACTTAATAATTAGGCACAGTAAGAGATGAACAAATATAATAACGACATAAAACTAGTATAACAATATACTGTTATAAAAGTTATGTGAGTATGGTCTCTGTCTATCCCTCTTTCAAAATATCTCATCGCACTGTACAGAGCGTAACTGAAACCGTAAGAAAAAGCAACAGTGAGTAAGGGGGGAGTCACTGCATCAGGGAAGGATCTGCAATTAAAGGCTTTCAAAAGGGAAGGCTCTTTTAAAAAGGTAGGACAGGACCCTATCCACAGGAAGAAATCCTTCTAAAAATTAGCCCAGCTGAAGCTGTCTTGTGTACTTTTACAATGAGCTTACAATTTCATTTTTACATATTTGTCTCTTTTGATAATTCTCGTTGGTTAGTTCAGGAATCTATTACCAACATTTATTTAGACTGCTAAGTTTTCTGCTCTCTTTGCCCACAACTACTTCTTTCTCAATTGTCTGAGTCAGTTCAGGCTGCTATCACAAAAACACCGTAGACTGGATGGCTTTAACAATAAGCATTTATGTTGCAGAATTCTGAAGCCTGGTAACTCCAAGATCAAAGTGCAGATCAGAAGTCCCATAACAGTCCTCCTCTTGGCTCACAGTGAGCGTTTTCTCACTATGCAGGGTTGAGAGAGTGCTCTAGGATCCTTTTGATAGAAGCAGTAATCCCGTCATGAGGTCCCAACCCTCATGACCTTATTCCCTTCCCAAGGCCTCATTTCCTAATTCTATCACACTGAGGTTAGAATTTGAATATATAAATTTGTAGGAAATAAAGATTTGGTCTAGTAATTTTCTTTTTTATGACTACCTGCACATTTTGGTCCCTGTGTTTTCATGTTTATGTCCCCCCCCCACTTTGAAGAGAAATGGCAAATGTCAGACTGCGACCTGCAACTTTCCTCATAATCACCTGAGCAAGTTTCCTTGTAAATTCCTCCTTGCTCATACAGAGAGAATTGGAGGTCTTCTGGATATGAGGTTGAAGGGCTGTTAGTGAACACAAACTCTAAACCAGAGGATTCTGTAGCATCAGAGGCAAAGGAAGGGCCCCGACCCTCGGGGATGCCAACAGAACAATTTTCTGTGTGCTGTTTGGGCTCACCTCTGCATCTGTTTCTGTAGGATGTGCATTCCTGGGCAGCCTTAAACTGATGCGTTTTTCAGTTAAGCCAGAAAAATTTCCAGGGACAACACACAGCCTTTTCACAGTTTCAGAGAAGTGTTCTCCCAAATCTGTTGGAAGCGAAGGTGCAGAGCCCCTATCTCCCCAGCAGCTCCTTAACCAATGCTGGAGAAGCTCAGAGGTTAAAGGGATTCTGCCTGCAGTCACTGCTGTGGGTCCTGCTCACCCTCAATCCTTATTCTCACAAATAAGATCACTTTAGGGTGAATTTGCCTCAATATTAAGTCAGACTGAGCAGTTCTGAGTCAGCCATTGTTTCCGTTCTTCTATCTGGTTCCTGCTGCATTAATCAATCCCACAAAAATCCTCTAAGGTCATTGCCCATGAATGGCACTTTAAACTATTTCCAAATACCTGATGCAGCAATTCCAAGTTCTGTACCCTTTCTTCATTTTTTTTCTTCCTTTCATCATTTCTTTGCGTCACAAGTGAGATGAGGGTTAGGAATCCGTGATTGTATCAATGTATTTTCCACAATGTTTTACCTTCTCAAATAAAATGTTTTCAGGATTAGACTTCGATTAAAAGTGAAAAATGGAAGGAGGCAGTAATATTAAGGAGACAGGAATAACATCATTCATCAGAAATCTAGCAGCCATAAGGGCTTGCATTTGACAGTGAAATAGTCAATTTATTGTTAGGATCTATTCTAACTACAGCTTAAATGAAGAGCATGTGCCAGCATTCTATTTTTTGAGGATTACAAAGACAAGACTAACTTGGACTCTTGGAACATGTAGCACAGTGTGAGTACTTAGTTGACCTAGAAAAGCTCTCCAAGGGACTGAGAAACAATTAGAAATTTAAATGCATGAAAACGGAGACATATTTTATGTTGTGTCAAATGTTTCAATTGTACTACTGGGGGGTAAAAGACCTTCTGTGACTTTGTTGGTAGTTTTTCCTAAATGCTTATTATATAAAAGGAGACTTACTTAACATAGCTTACTATTAATCATAAGATCTCAATATATTTTTCAGGAAGTTATTCATCTTAAAGGAAAACATTAGAATGACCTCTAAACCTGAGAAAAAGGGCCTTTTGTCCCCCAAACATTAACAAATAGAAAACACATATTTAATACCATCTTCATGGTAGATATAAGCCTAGGTGTCTTGGGGTTACACAGATGTATTAAGCAGTTAGCTGGATATGAGCAGGGAGGATGATGGACATGGTTAAGTTATTTTGGATTAGTTTGGGGCAGACTGATCTGGGCTATTCAGGGAATGAGGCAGATTAACACCTTGATGTGGGTCACCATCAGGATCTGGCAAGTGGGTTGTTATAAGAATAATTGATTAAGACTCAGAGAGACTTCCACAAACAGACTGATAATCCTCAAAGTTGCATATAAAACCTAAAGCCACACTTACCATGGAGCCTGTAGTCACGAGGATGGGACCCAGCTTCCTGTGCAGGTTGTTAGTAAACTTTCTTTTCCTTGCTAAAACTTTCCTTACTCTTTTCAATTATTTTGACAACTACTTTGAGCTACCACACTGCTCTAACAGATATAAGATAGAAACCTGACTCACCAGAACTTTATATTCCTCTGGAAATAGTAGAATAGTGGTCTCTGAGAACAATTATTAGAAAGTGAAAAACACCACCTTGTCAGTAGAGAACAAGGATAAGAATTCAGAGCAGCAAAATGTGACTCCTGTTGGGGAATGAGTTCCCTGAAGGAGCGAGCATCTTTTATAAGTTTCAAAGGCTCAAGATTTATGAAGTTGCATAAAATATAGCAACCACAGTCCATTCCACATTTATGAAGTTACTAATCCTTAAAAACTTGGCATTGTCTGTGGAGGAAAAAAGTCCATTTTCCCTCTAATTCACTCTTTGAAACTTACTTTTTTTTTTTACATTTAACCCTACTCAATTCATTTCCTGCCCAATTGCCTACATCTGATGCATCTTCAACTCTCAGTCTAAAAGCCAGTGTGCACTAAATCATACAGGGCCTATTCAAACCGATTCCTGGGTCCAACCCCAGAGATGAGATTTAGTAGGTCCTGGATGAAGGTAAATGGTTTAAGTTTCTAACAAGCTAATATTTAGTAGATACTGCTGCTGGTAAGAAAGAAATCACTTCTCTGAATTTAAATAAATAAATATATTTCTAACATATATAATATATATTTATAAATATGTATATTCATTCTATACTTATCATATATATTATATATATTTTATATAATATATATGATATATTTTATATATCATATATATTATATATTTTATATATAATATATATTTTATATGTATGATATATTTACATAGAAATATATATTTATAAATTATATAAATTTATATTTATAAATATATAATATTATACATATATATTTATAAATTATAATATATATTTATATTATATATATTTATAAATTATATATATATATAATTGTGGGGAGGTTGCAGTTTTGGGCTGGGGCCATGTTTGAACCCGCTCCCTCCAGTATATGGGGACGGTGCTGTACTCCTTTGAGCCACAGGCACTGCCCTAAATAAATATATTTTTTGCTTCAGTGCATTTTTTTTATTATTAAATCATAGCTATAGCCAGACATCGTAGTGGGCACCTGTAGTTACAGCTACTTGGGAGGCTGAGGCAAGAGAATCTCCTAAGCCCAGGTGTTGAAGGTTGCTGTGAACTGTGTGACGCCATGGCACTCTACTGAGGGAGAAAAAGTGAGACTCTGTCTCTACAAAAAAATAAATAAATAAATAAAAATAGCTGGGTGTTGTGATAGGCACCTGTAGTCCTAGCAACTTGGAAGGCTGAGGCAAGAGGATGAGTTGTGCCCAAGAGTTTGAGGTTGCTGTGAGCTATGATGCCTCAGTACTCTACTGGGAGCAAGAAAATGAGACTCTGTCTCAAAATAAAAAAAAAAAGAATATGGGGCGGTGCCTGTGGCTCAGCGAGTAGGACATTGGCCCCATATACTGAGGGTGGCCAGTTCAAGCTCAGCCCTGGCCGAACTACAAAAACAAAAAGTAGCCAGGCATTGTGGTGGGCACCTGTAGTCCCAGCTACTCAGGAGGCTGAGACAAGAGAATCGCCTAAGCCCAGGAGTTGGAGGTTGCTGTGAGCTGTGTGGCACCATGGCACTCTACCGAGGGCAATGAAATGAGACTGTCTCTAAAAAAAAAAAAAAAAAGAATATGGGAGGTGCCTATGGCTCATTGGGGAGGGTGACTCCATATACCGACGTATAAATCCGGCCCGGCCAGCTAAAGCAGCAATGAGAACTGCAACAAAAAATAGCTAGTGTTATGGCGGACACCTATAGTCCCAGCTACTTGGGAGACCAAGGCAAGAGAATCACTTAAGCCCAGCAGTTGGAGGTTGCTGTGAGCTGTGACGCCACGGCACTCTACCAAGAGCAACAAAGTGAGACTCTGTCTCAAAAAAATAAAAATAAGCAAGGAGGGGCGGCACCTGTGGCTCAAATGGGTAGGGCGCCGGCACCATATGCTGGAGGTGGCGGGTTCAAACCTAGCCCCCAGCCAAAAACTGCTAAATAAATAAAAATTTAAAAAAAGAAAATAAGAAAGGAAAGGAACAAATTTTCATAGAGCAATTTCCATATGGTAGGTATTTAGACCTCAGACCCTATAAAGTTTAGAAATTTCCATCATTTCCTGCAGCTAGTTCCTGGTAAAACCCCAATTCAAACCTATATCTAGTTCTTTAGCCCTTATTTTTTTCCATTCTGCTATACTATACCAAAGATTAATCCGACTGGAAAGTGATGTTTTCTTCTAGAGGTAAATAAATAGCCTATGTAGCAATCCAAGCTGGAATTTGGATTTCCTTAACATCATCTTATACCAGTGTTTGAAGAGCTAAATCTTCTTCCTATTCATTATGGTACAAGATTCATTGGAAGTCCAGCCTCCTGGGATGTTGGGGAGCTTGGAGAAGGGAGCAGGTGAACATCTGTCCACATTACATTCTCTTCTCTAAATTTGTGTTAGGTCATCCTACCATGCCTAAATTTGGGCTCCACTAGAGAGTGGATATATAGAGAGAGAATTCTAAGAGAGATAATGGCAGTTACCACCAGGAAACTGGGGTGGTGAAGGAAAAGCAAAAGATTCTTGGGAAAGAGGAAGCTGAGAGATGATGAGTAAGGCCCTGATGGGTGAGGTATAAAGTGGTTAGTATTCCCATCCTGCTGGAGGTAGATTTAGTGAAGGTAAGTTGGGCAGAAGAGAGAACCTTGTGCTGGGTGTAGGAGAGAGGAAGATAAACAATTTGTTCTTTTTGGAGGACTTTTGGGAAAAGTGCAGTTCTTTCTCTCACAGGTGATACAGATAAATGTCCTAGAAGGAAAGTGGGGGGTTTTAGCCCGAAGAGTTTGTGAGAGCTCTCAAGTCAAGGATTCCCTTCTTAGATTACTTTTCTTCCTTAATTTATTTTCTATACTTTCTCTTTTTAGCTCCCAGGGTTGCTAGAGCTACTTGTGGAATATTTCCGACGATGCCTGATCGAGATCTTTGGCATTTTAAAGGAGTATGAGGTGGGTGACCCAGGACAGAGAACACTACTGGACCCTGGGAGATTCAACAAAGTGTCTAGTCCAGCCCCCATGGAGGGGGAAGACGATGAAGAACTTCCAGGTCCTAAACTTGAGGAGGAAGAAGAGGAAGTAGTTGAAAATGATGAGGAGATAGCCTTTTCAGGCAAAGACAAGTCAGCTTCAGAGAGTAGTGAGGAGAAGCTGATCAGTAAATTCGATAAGCTTCCAGTAAAGATCATACAAAAGAATGACCCATTTGTGGTGGACTGCTCGGATAAGCTTGGGCGAGTGCAAGAGTTTGACAGTGGTCTGCTACATTGGCGGATTGGTGGGGGGGACACGACTGAGCATATCCAGACCCACTTTGAGAGCAGGAAAGAGCTACTGCCTTCCCGGCCTCATGTACCCTGCCCACCAGCTCCCCGGAAACATGTCACAACAGCAGAGGGTTTGCCAGGAACAACAGAACAGGAGGGGCCCCCACCAGATGGCCCTCCAGAAAAACGGATCACAGCCACTATGGATGACATGTTGTCTACTCGGTCTAGTACATTGACCGAGGAGGGACCTAAGAGTGCAGAGGCCACCAAGGAAAGCAGCAAGTTTCCATTTGGCATTAGCCCGGCACAGAGCCACCGGAACATCAAGATCCTAGAGGATGAACCCCACAGTAAGGATGAGACCCCACTGTGTACCCTTCTGGACTGGCAGGATTCTCTTGCCAAGCGCTGTGTCTGTGTCTCCAATACCATCCGAAGCCTGTCATTTGTACCAGGCAACGACTTTGAGATGTCCAAACACCCAGGGCTGCTGCTCATCCTAGGCAAGCTGATCCTGCTGCACCACAAGCACCCAGAACGGAAGCAGGCACCACTAACTTATGAGAAGGAGGAGGAACAGGACCAAGGGGTGAGCTGCAACAAAGTGGAGTGGTGGTGGGACTGCTTGGAGATGCTCCGGGAAAACACCTTGGTCACACTTGCCAATATCTCGGGGCAATTGGACCTCTCTCCTTACCCTGAGAGCATTTGCCTGCCTGTCCTGGACGGACTCCTACACTGGGCAGTTTGCCCTTCAGCTGAAGCCCAGGACCCCTTCTCCACCCTGGGCCCCAATGCTGTCCTCTCCCCCCAGAGACTGGTCTTGGAAACCCTCAGCAAACTCAGCATCCAGGACAATAATGTGGACCTAATTCTGGCCACACCCCCTTTCAGCCGCCTGGAGAAGTTGTATAGCACCATGGTGCGCTTCCTCAGTGACCGAAAGAACCCAGTGTGCCGGGAGATGGCTGTGGTACTGCTGGCCAACCTGGCACAAGGGGATAGCCTGGCAGCCCGTGCCATTGCAGTACAGAAGGGCAGCATCGGCAACCTCCTGGGCTTCCTAGAAGACAGCCTTGCTGCCACACAGTTCCAGCAGAGCCAGGCCAGCCTCCTCCACATGCAGAACCCGCCCTTTGAGCCAACTAGTGTGGACATGATGCGGCGGGCTGCCCGTGCACTGCTTGCCCTGGCAAAGGTGGATGAGAACCACTCAGAGTTCACTCTGTATGAGTCACGGCTGTTGGACATCTCGGTATCACCATTGATGAACTCATTGGTTTCACAAGTCATTTGTGATGTACTGTTTTTGATTGGCCAGTCATGACAGCCGTGGGACACCTCCCCCCCGTGTGTGTGTGCGTGTGTGGAGAACGTAGAAACTGACTGTTGCCCTTTATTTATGCAAAACCACCTCAGAATCCAGTTTACCCTGTGCTGTCCAGCTTCTCCCTTGGGAAAAAAGTCTCTCCTGTTCTCTTTCCTCCTTCCACCCCCACCCCACCTTACACCTTTCTGTTCCTTGTCCTCACCTTATTCCCCTCAGGACCCCAACCTGTTTGAAAAGACAAAGCTCTGCCTACATAGAAGACTTTTTTATTTTAACCAAAGTTACTGTTGTTTACAGTGAGTTTGGGGAAAAAAAATAAAATAAAAATGGCTTTCCCGGTCATTGCATCAGCGGGATGCCACGTTTCATAACTGTTTTTAATGGTAAAGAAAAAAAAAAGAAAAAATACAAAAAAAAAAAAAAACTCTGAAGGACAAAAAAGGTAACTGCTGAACTACGTGTGGTTTATTGTTGTATATTCACAATCTTGCAGGAGCCAAGAAGTTCGCAGTTGTGAACAGATTCTGTTCACTGGAGAGGCCTGTGCAGTAGAGTGTAGACCCTTTCATGTACTGTACTGTACACCTGATACTGTAAACATACTGTAATAATAATGTCTCACATGGAAACAAGAGAAAACGCTGGGTCAGCAGCAAGCTGTAGTTTTTAAAAATGTTTTTAGTTATATGTTGAGGAGAAAAAAAAAGGCTTTTCCCCCAAAGTATCATGTGTGAACCTACAACACCCTGACCTCTTTCTCTCCTCCTTGATTGTATGAATAACCCTGAGATCACCTCTTAGAACTGGTTTTAACTTTTAGCTGCAGCCGTTGCGCTGCCACGTGTGTATATATATGACGTTGTACATTGCACATACCCTTGAATCCCCACAGTTTGGTCCCCTTCCCAGTTACCCCTTTATAGTATGACGAGTTAACAAGTTGGTGACCTGCACAAAGCGAGACACAGCTATTTAATCTCTTGCCAGACATCGCCCCTCTTGGTGCGATGCTGTACAGGTCTCTGTAAAAAGTCCTTGCTGTCTCAGCAGCCAATCAACTTATAGTTTATTTTTTTTCTGGGTTTTCGTTTTGTTTTGTTTTCTTTCTAATCGAGGTGTGAAAAAGTTCTAGGTTCAGTTGAGTTCTGATGAAGAAACACAATTGAGATTTTTTCAGTGATAAAATCTGCATATTTGTATTTCAACAATGTAGCTAAAACTTGATGTAAATTCCTCCTTTTTTTCCTTTTTTGGCTTAATGAATATCATTTATTCAGTATGAAATCTTTATACTATATGTTCCACGTGTTAAGAATAAATGTACATTAAATCTTGGTAAGACTTTTGTGAGGCTTTTTATTGTTTTCAAACTAAAAGCTTGGGCTCGGCGCCTGTAGCTTAGCAGCTAGAGTCATAAGCCACATGCACCGAAGCTGATGGGTTCAAATCCAGCTTGGGCCTGCCAAACAAATAATGACAACTACAACCAAAAAAACAGCCACACGTTGTTGCAGGTGCCTGTAGTCCCAGGTACTCGGGAGGCTGAGGCAAGAGAATCGCCTAAGCCCAGGAGTTAGAGGTTGCTGTGAGCTGTGTGACACCACGGCACTCTACAGAGGGCGATAAAGGACGTTGTGGCAGGTGCCTGTAGTCCCAGGTACTCGGGAGGCTGAGATAATAGAGTCACTTAAGCCCAGGAGTTTGAAGTTGCTGTGAGCTGTGACAGCTCAGCACTCTACCAAGGGTGACAGTAAAACTATCTCAAAAAAAAAAAACTAAACTAAAAATGTGGCCTTTGAGGGGAGTGCAGGGCAGGGGATTAGTCCTGTTCTTACAAACTTCCCATAGTGTGCTCTCTCACCTAAATTTTCTTTACCATATTCTACTTTAATCTCTACAGTGTACTTCCAACATGATTTAGTCTGCAAAAAAGGAAGTTCTAGGCATAAAAAAGCATGTTACTGCTTGAAATAAAGTAGGTTTAAATAAAGATTTGATGAGAATCTAGAAAAAAACTTTTGTAAATAGTTGGCAAAGGGATGATCTCTATTTTCTCCTCTTTTTATTTTCTTCTCTTTCTTTTCTTTAAAAAGATAGTCTCGGCTTGGCGCCTGTGGTTCAATGGGCTAAGGCGCCAGCCATGTACACCTGAGCTGGCAGGTTCAAATCCAGCCTTGGCCCGCCAAACAACAATGATGGCTGCAACCCAAACATGGCCAGGCATTGTGGCGGGCGCCTGTAATCCCAGCTACTTGGGAGACGGAGGCAGGAGACTCGCTTGAGCCCAGGAATTGGAGGTTGCTGTGAGCTGTGATGCTATGGCACTCTACCCAGGGTGACAGCTTGAGGCTCTGTCTCAAAAAAAAAAATTCACCATTGGATGGAATTACCCCAAGAATCACTTTTTCCTTAAGAACATTTTCTTTGTTCATATGCTCAATGAAGAAACTTTAGGAAACAGAAAAGCAACAAGTAAAACCAATAACTAAACTCACAAAACCCAAAGATAACTGTCAACTATCATAACTGTCACTATCTATTTGCTATAGATGTTTCAAGTATTTTCCATGTATTGATATATACTATTTTTTCTTACGAAAATAGTATACAAATGTTATTTTGTGGTCTCCATTTTTTCTTTTTTTGTGTGTCTATGTATTTAGTTAGTTAGTTTTGAGACAGAGCCTTGCACTGTCACCTGGGCTAAAATGCTGTGGCCTCAGCCTAGCTCTCAGCAACCTCAAACTCCTGGGCTCAAGTGATCCTTCTGCCTCGGCTTCCCCAGTAGTCAGGACTACAGGTACCCACCACCATGTCCGGCTAATTTTTGTGCTTTTAGTACAGACCAAGTCTTGCTTTGCTCAAGACTCCTTTTAAAAGAGAATTTACATGTATTTTCCAGCTTCAAAGAGATTTAGCATGTAGTAATGAATGATAGAAAGTTAAGGATCTTTAAAAAAAAAAGAAAATTAAGGATATTTATTTCTTGGAAAATACATGCTACAAATTCAGCTAATGGATTAAATGTTAAACATTACAATATTGGCATTTCATATAGATGTTTTCCCATTTAAGGTGATTATTAAACATACAAGGCCTATGGCTGGATACTTTCCAGACAGCCCTCATTTATCACATATCTGCATAAACATTGACCTTCTAACCTGGGAACCAGATATAAGGGATCTTGTCTATATTCTGACCTTAGGCAAATCAACTCAAAATTGCTGCTCTGCATAAAGTACAAAAGTCTTTTTTTTTTTTTTTTGTAAATCACGAAGCAGCTTTATATTGAAGGAATGAAAGAATTAAATAAAAGGCACAGTAGCACTGTAAAGCTTTTTCAGAGCATGATAATCTTTTTGTGTTTTTACATGGTACCCAGACTTTACTATTTTGTTATTAAAAATATCTGTCGAACAATCAGAAAATCTTTGTCATCCTTACCTTTGGTCTTTCTGTGCACCATCCATTGAAAATTGGCCAGAATCCTATTGTCTCTTTTTCCTCTCTCTTTTTGGCTAAAGGAAGCAAGAACTCTCTTCTCATCAGCATTGTAGATCTGGTTCTTTTTTCACAGCCACACAGCCTCTGTTTAACTACCACTCACTATGTAACTTGAGCTTCCAGATAACGTAGTTTTTTCACTTGTCAAGCCAATTTCACTTCTTTATGGGATAAGTTTTCCAGCTTTTACATATTCACCCATAGCTGTACTTTCCCCAGGTAACAGAGCATGACCATAGTTCAAAGGTTTATCATCTTGAGAGGCAAGTGTTTTAGGACCCTCTGGGTCAATTCAGTAAATCTGGGGGTTCTTGGGACTTTGATCAATCTTTCCAGGGATTCTACAGAAACTCTTCTTGGGAATCTTTAGAGCTTGAATCGCTGTTCTTGAATCTTTTCTGCTCTTTTTAGATGTCTTTTTCTTATATTTCTTCAATTTATGTTTCTTCTTCCTTCCTGGCTCTTGGCTTTTTTACTCTCTTTTTTGTATTTTCACTAGAGTCTGTTTCAGAATCAGAATCACTATCACCATTTTCAGAATACTTCTTGTGTTTTCTTTTACATGTTTTTTTCTTCCTCCTTTTTTTGGACCTATCTTTTTAATAACTAGACTTCTTTTTTTCTTCTTCTGAAGTGGAAGCTAAAGAAGTGCTTTTCTTTAGTTCTTCATCCTCTGCTGGTGTATGTTTGTCAGAGTTTGGTTCAAGATTCTTTGGGGAACGTCCCCATCCTTAGGAGCTCCCGACTCTCCAGTCCTCTCCGTCTCACTTAGTCTCTTCTGCTGCAGGCTCTCCTCTTTCTCCTCATCAGGAAGGGCAGGCCATGGCTTGTTGCTCCCATAGGGACACAAGTAGCCTCCATAATAGGCAGAAGAAGTGCTGAAGTACAAATTCTTAACCACGGTGCATGAGTCCTGTCTTGTGTGGCCCATCTAGCTATGTAAAAACACATGCAATTCCCAGAATGTATCATACTTTTCTGTGCTTCCATAGTTCATGAGCATAATTTTTTTGGCCTGAAACACTCCTTCCCATCAGCCTCATCAGCTCCTCCTTGCCTTTTTTAACTAAAAAGTTTTTTGGCTCGGCACCTATGGCTCAAGCAGCAAAGGCGCCAGCCACATACACCTGAGCTGGCAGGTTTGAATCCAGCCCGGGCCCGCCAAACAACAATGATGGCTGCAACCAAAAAATAGCCAGGTGGTGTGGCAGATGCCTGTAGTTCCAGCTACTTGGGAGGCGGAGGCAGGAGAAACTCTTGAGCCCAGGAGTCGGAGGTAGCTGTGAGCTGTGATGCCACAGCACTCTACCCAGGGTGACAGATTCAGGCTCTGTCTCAAAAAAAAAAAAGTTTTTTCACCTGTAATCCTATCACTTGGGTTGCTTCTACTTTTTCTCTATTGTGAATAATACTGCTATAAACCTGAGTAGTTATCTCTTTAAGACCCTAATTTCAGGGTTTTTTTTTTTTTCTGTTTGTTTCTTTTTTTGGTATATTCTCAGAAATATGGTAATCCTATTTTTTGTAGTCTCCTTTAAAACCTTTTCTTTTTTATGCTTATTTTCTCTGAAATAATGATTACCCTAATTAATAATAAACAAGTCTTTTACAGAATGATTTTTAATGTCCACAGATTATATATTTTATCTAATGAATGGCTATACTTATCGAACTGGTTGCTTCCAATTAAAGCAAATTGTCCTTATTAAAAATAATGCTAGATAAATATTCATCCATAAGATGAATTCTTGGCAGTGAAACTTCTAGGCTAAGAGGTGTATATTTTTAAGGTTTTGATAAATAGCATTACAGTGCTTGCACAAGCTTCTGAAGTCTTTTCATTAAGTATCAGCCTCTGTTGCCAGCACCCTATATCAGCAGGGCAAAGGCTGGTAGCTTAAGTAGCTTATGGTATCTTTAAACCCTAAAGGTATTTATATCAAAATCGCTATTCAGAAGTGAAAAGTATTGTGTAAGTCATCATTCACAACAAACAAAATGAATGACCAGATCTTTCTGCTTACATTTTCAGTTAATGTAACTGATATCAAATGCATTTTAAAATAGTTCTCTCAATAAACATGGAAAGTTCTTCCAAGTTTATATATTACTTCTCAGTTTACAAACAACTTTGATTTATGTTTTCCTATGTATCCTTATAATTAGTTATTGTTTTACCTAGTTTACATATGAGGAACTTGAGGCCTAAAGAAGTGACTTACCTGAGGTTAGAGCTGCTAATCAGTGTCTTCTGGTTCCAAGTTCATTGCTTTTCAGATCACAGATGACTCATTTACCAGTCCTTGAGATCTTATCATAATGAGTAAGCATAGACTTTTCTAAGACTTTTTGTTTTTTCAAGCTAGAAAGGGGTGGTAATAGTTTTGGAAAAGTAGCTAAAGCTGTGATATAATAAGCAGATGTATGGTGCCTAAATAGTATTCCCTTTGTCCCCGGGAATTGTGTGCTGGCTTCATGATGCTGGCACAGGCTGGTATCAAACATGGAGAGCTCTGAGGTCAGCCTGCTTGGATTTGAATCTTGGGCTTCACAGTACTAGTTATGTGATCTGAACAAGTTAACCTCTCTGTATGTCCATTTCTTTACCTACAAAATAAATAAGAAATATATAAGAATAGCTCCTGTATCAGTGGATTATTATGAAGATTGGATGAGATAATGTCAGTAAAAATGTTAGCACTGTACCTGGCACATGCTAATTGTCTGATACATAATAATTTTTACCACTAGGTGTTAAGGACCTAGATAATACTGGTCCTCCCTTTTATCCTGGGAAGGGGGGTATACGGAAGGGGCTGATGAAGAATGAGTAAAAAGGGAAAATAGCCTTCTCTGATTTCCCAGCTGATTAAAGAAGACAATTAAAAGGCTCTTCTAGCAGATTGTAGGGTCATCCCTTTCAGTTCAAAATATTTTTAAAAATTCCTCAAATTATTTCTTCTATTACCAACGGGTCATTTAGTAGTGATGTTCTTTAATTTCCAAATGATTGGGAATTTCCATGTATCTTTGGTTATTAATTTCTAATTTAATTCAATTCTGTTGTAAACAGAGACTGTAAATGTTCAAGAAGAACTTCTTTTATTTATTTGTTTATTTGAGATAGAGTCTCACTCTGTCACCCTGGGTAGAGTGCCAGGGTATCATCATAGCTCATAGCAATCCCAAACTCTTGGGCTCAGGGAGTCGTCTTGCCTCTGTAGCTGGAATTACAGATGCCTGGCTAATTTTTTTCTATTTTTTTAGAGACAAGAGTCTCCCTCTTGCTCAGGGTAGTCTCGCACTCCTGAACCAAGCAATCCACCTGCCTGGGCTTCTGAGAGTGCTAGGATTACAGGTATGAGCCACCATGCCTGGCCATCAACAAGTCCTTTAAAATATATTTTGCTCTTTGGAGGAATATTGTTCTGTAAATGTTGACAAGTCAAACTGGCTGGTAGTGTCATTCATATTTCCTATAACTTTATTGTTTTTCTCTTTATTTGTTCTACCAGTTATGGAAAGAGGAGTTTGTTGAAAATTCCAACAATATGTGAATTAATCTATTTCCTTTTTCATCTTTTTTGTTTGTTTCATACATAGTAAACCTGTTATTAATTGCATATCTGCCTAGAATTGTTATGTCTTGCTAAATTAATTATCTCTTTTTACTACTGGTCCTGAAATCTATTTTGTCCGATATTAATATTGCCACTCCGGCTTTCTCATGTTCAGTGTGTGCAGTGTGTGATATCATTCTTTCTGTCATTTTACTTTCAACCAATTTGTATCCATATCTTTAAATTGGGTAGAGTCTTTTTTGTAGAAAGCATTTAGTTGGATTTTTTTTTCCACTATGATAATCTCTGCCCTTTAATTTGTATGTCAAGACTATTCATAATTAATATAATTATCAATATAGTTAGATGTAAATCTACCATCTTATTACTTTTTTTTCCGATTTGACCCATCTGTTTTTTTGTTCCTTTACGCCTCTTTTCCTGACCTCTTTTGGAATAATCAAGTATTTCTTTTTTTTCTTTTTTCTTTTTTTTTTTTGAGACAGAGCCTCAAACTGTCACCCTGGGTAGAGAACCGTGGCGTCACAGTTCACAGCAACTCCAATTCCTGGGCTCAAGCGAGTCTCTTGTCTCTACCTCCCAAGTAGCTGGGACTACAGGCGTCTGCCACAACGCCCAGCCATTTTTTTGGCTGCAGCCGTCCTTGTTGTTTGGCCGGCCTAGGCTGGATTCAAACCCGCCAGCTCAGGTGTACGTGGCTGGCGCCTTAGCCCGTTGAGCCACAGGTGCCGAGCCTAACCAAGTATTTCTTATGATTCTATTTTGTCTCCACTATTGCCTTAGTTTCTATACTTCCTTGTTTTATGTTTTACTGTTGCTCTAGGGCTTGCAATATGTATCTCTAACTTATCACAATCTACCTTTAAACAATACTAACATTTCATTTATGGTGTAAGAACTTTACATCAGTATATTTCGATGTCCCCTCTCTAGTCCTTCATACTAATGCTATACATTTTGTTTCCATAAACTACAAAACGTGCAATATATCATTATTAATTATGCTTTGAACAGTCCATTTTAGTTTAAACAAATTAAAAATTGATAAGAAGTCTTTTATATTTTCCCATATGTTTGCCATTTCCATAATTCTTCATTCCTTATATAAAGCTGAGTTTCTACCTGGTTCATTTTCCATCAGTATTTCTTCTATAATTTTTCTGCTTTCCTTTCTGGAACTCTAATTACAAGTATGTCAAACAGCTTCATATTATAAACCCTAGTTTATTTTTTTTCTCTTTGTGCTTCAATTTGGAAAGTTTATATCACTGTGTTTTTAAGTCCATGGCCTTTTGCAATATCTAAGCTGCCATCAATCACTTATAATCATAATTATTTCATTTTGGATATTATATATTTTAAGTCCACTAAGTTCCATTTAGTTCTTAAAATATGAAGGTGTCCCAGGATCATCATAATATATCAGTGAACTCTCTCTGTTAATAAAGGCCAGTTTGTTTATAAGAAAAAAATTTAATCTTCTCAATTCACAGTACAATGTCTTTTATATTCCGGGAAAAAAATAACAAATTAGTAATGATAATAAATATCCTTTAGTCTTCTCCGAACAATTTAACAAAGGGACTCAGGTAAGTTATAAAACTCTTGAAAGTCAAGTTTCTGCGAGCATCAAAATTTCTTGAGGTGGAGAATCTGATTTTTTCCCTAAACACCTGAATAGATGAGGTCTTAGATCAGTAAGAATGGTTAATAATGCCTAGTGAGATCTGAGCTTATATGACTCTGGCCAAATATATCTGATCATCGGGTTTTTTTACCTGTAAATTGGAGTGATGGTAATACTTGTCCCTATTGTTGTGAAGGGGTGTTAAAAGTAAGTTATGGGAGATAATGAAGGTGAAAATGTTTTGTGAACCTCAAACTGCCATAGAAGTGAAAGGGCTATTGCTGGAACTTCTGGGCTGGTAGAATCACCTTGTTCTGAACTTTCCTATGGCAGAGCCAGCACTCTTCCTTCTGACTTGTCCTCCCTTATTCTCACTCTTTGTTTCAGGCTCCATGGAGTCAGCCTACTTCTGAGGACATCCACTTACCATAGTCATAAAAGCTTTTGTTTTTCATTTGCAATAGCTCAAAACTACAAACCACCCAAATGTTCATCAACAAATGAATGGTTAAATAAATTGCAGTATATTAATTTAATGGAATACGACTTGGCAATAAAAAGGAATTAATTATTAACACACATGACACCATGGATAAATATCAAAGTAGTTATGCTGAGTGAAAGAAGATAGGCACTACGCTCCCCAAGAGCATGTTTCATTTATATCAAATTCTAGAAACTGCAAACTAGTCTATAGTGACAGAAAGTAAATCAGTGGTTACCTAGAGATAGGTTATAAGGGAGCCATCAGGAAACTTTTGAGGTGAAGAGGATGTGTTTATTGTCTTTATTTTGATGTATGGTTTCAGGATTGATTTATAAAAGTATATACTTCAAATATGTGTAATTTATTTCATGTCTATTATACCTTAATCCTCAACAAAGTTCTTTTTAAAAAGCTTTCAAACAGGCTATTTCTTATAAAGCTAAACTTATACTTACTACATTCAGTCATTACCGTCTTGTACATTTATTTCAGAGAAAGGAAAACTTAAGTTCACACAAAAAATGTACATGAACATTCATTTCAACTTTATTTGTATTAATAAACAACTGGAAGCAATACAAATGTCCTTCAATGGCTGAATGGTTATGCAAGCCAGTACATCTCTACAATGGCATACTACTCACTAATAAAAAGGAATGGACTATTGATATACGCAACTTGGAAGGATCGTATGGGAACTGTGTATAGTGACAAAGGCAATCTCTGAATGTTATGTCTTGTATAGTTCCATTTCTGCAACATCCTGAAATGACAAAACTATTGAGACAGAGAGATGAGGGGTTGTAAGGGAACACTTTAAAAAGGTGTGACTCTAAACAAGTAGCACAAAGGAGTCTTTTGCAGTGATCAAACAGTTCTATATCATGACTATTGCAGTAGGTACACATCTAAACGTAGGGTCAAATTGCATAGAACTGCACACATACATATACACAAACAAGTGCGTGTAAAAATTGGTGCAAACTAACAGGACAATACTTAACAGTATTGTACCAATGACAATTTCCTGGTTTTGATCTTGTACTGCAGTCATATAAGATGCCATCCTTAGAAGCTGAGTTTAAGAAATTATGCATTATTTCGGTAACTTCTCATGAGTCTATAATCATTTTAAAATAATTTTTTAAGTTAACCAACTTACATAACGGGAGTAATTGCTGGAGATCCCATGTGTTGGACTGGTTATGTCATAGCTCTTTCTAAATGCCTAAAAGTTAAGTAGCCAGTATGAAACAAAGAGCAAATGAACTCATATTCTTCCCCATGTAAAACAAAGGCAAAACCCCCCAAATGTTGAAGACATCTATGATTACATGGGCCTTCATTGGTCTTGTTTCTTCAAGGCAGACATTATTAGAATGTGAGTTTACAGAGAGCAGTGGCAGTAGTATCTTTATGATTCTAGCACCCAGCACAGGACTTGGCTCATAGGAGGAGCCCAGTAAAGGCTTTGGGAAGGAAGGAAATTAGGGCATGAGGGGGAAAGAAAGGTGAAGAAAGGGAAAGGACCTCTGGCAAACCTTGGACAGTGTCTTCTCTTTTGTGTCAGTGCAGGAAGGTTGTATTTAGTTCATGAGGGATCAATATACAGCACCGATTCCTTGTAGAGGGGGGCAGTGCAGACGAGGAAGGAAAAGTGCCACTGTGTGGACCACAGCATCTTTAGAAAATGAAAAGTATAATTCTTTTTGAACTCCTCTCTTACCAGGAACAAGGATGCCTGGCTGGGGCTGCATCTAGATTAGAACGGGGCTGGGAATGAGGGGGTTTGAGAGAGTCACTGAAGCAGTCTATAGGGGGAAGATTTTAAAGAATGAATATTAGCTAAGGTCTTGACTGACAGTCTACATTCTACCAAGTATGAGCACATACCAAACCTAGTGCAGAAGTCAGGAGTGGACAACCTGGAATCAGGAGTCAGAAGAGGAAAGGATTGGCATGGATTAAAGGCAAGCATGGAATGACCTTTATTTGTTCTGCTGCCTTCTTATAGTGTATAGGTCCAGTTAAAGGCACACTCAGAACTAATTCATTGGTTACAAGGAGTTAAGAGAATATGAATCCTTCTAAAGTATCTTGGATTCTTTAAAATATTTGGACAATAGTAAATATTTATGTAAATTCTTAGGGCTTCTTTCTTCAACACTGTTTTGAAGATTATGTAGTTCAATTTTTGTGGGTTTTCTGGGTTCAGTGTAAATAACATAGTCAAATTGCTCCTTCTTGTAGTTCGTACCTCCTTCTCCCACATGACTCCAAAGCTTTCAAAAAAATAGTATACTTTTGAGGGTCTCTTCCCACTTCATTATTAGGTTACACTGCCTCCCCTATGTTTATGTGTCCTCAAGTTCCACACTTTCCCTTACAATTCTTTACTCTATGGCAAAGATACTTACAGGGTTATAGATTTGGCAGAAACATGGATATCTAGTTTTTCTAAGAAATACACTGAACATAAAATTGTGAGGCTGTACTTTCCTTCATGACAGCTCCTGACTTAAACTTCTCATCCATCTTCTTAACCTTTCACATTATTTCCTGAAGCCATTTCATCTTCCTCCTAAAATGCCAACCTAAAAATAAGTAATCACACTGAAAAGGATCCAGATGGAAACAGAAAAACGGACACACTCATTCGGTACGCTAAAGATTTTCTATATTTGTCAGTAGAATTGCCTCTCAACTTCATTTCTGTCTCCTCACAGAGGGGTATTAGAGAGTCATAGGAATGTTCTTACCCATTGAAACAAAATTCATTCTATGTGGCTTTTGATTTCAGGGGCTAATGGTTGATTTTAGCACTTTAAAACTTTAAGAAAATTATCTGGAAATATATATGGTTAACTTGTATTTTTATTTAATAAAATTAAGACTTCAGATTACCCTTTGTGTTCGTAAGAGGCACACTGTTTCAATTAGTTGGGAAAAGAAGGATAATATCAAGGTCAGAACTTGACACATTCTCTAATTTCTCTTGCTGTATGAATATGGTATTCAGCTTCTTCGACACACATGGTTTGGACATGACAGTCATGAAAATAAGACGAATGCTGTAAGTTATAAGCAAAGTCACAAATGTAAAATAGCAGACTAATTGGAATCCCTACTGAACTATTTTTTAAATTCTCTTTTTAAATTTTCTGTTTAGAAGATAGAATAACACACACACACACCATACATTTTTATCCGAGAGGATTTAATGAATAACTTGTTTTCAAGGAAACTTCTGGTGTCAGTACACATTCATCTAAAACACCTATATCTTTCTTGTCTACAGTCCTGTTCGATTGCAACTGGTTTTCAGAATGAGAAATTTGAGACATCACATGATATTGAATCACCAAAGGAAAAAATAACCTATATTCATTACCAAGGCATGAATCTCTCTACACCATATTATTAGAACATTTATCAGAATAAATAATTGAAACAAAATGGGTTTACTGAACAACTATCTTTTAGCCAGGAGTAGTCTTATTCCCTAGGCAGCATTTTAAATCTCTGTAAGACTATACTAAAGTGTTATAAATTTCAGGATTAAGTTTATGATCCAAGCCACTGAGGTCTGTAAATTATCCACCTGCCCTCCGCCAGTTGGGAAAAAAACACAATCCTTAAACCGTGATGATTCAGAAAATATTTCAAGTGTGAGACTTAGATCTGCAGTCAACAGGTTTAATTCCATATGAATTACCAGCCATGATCTGATTATCTTTTAGGCTCCAAATATGTTCCTAAATTTCAAAGTATAGGTGCTGCAAAGGTAATCACGTTGTTGTTATGCACCTCAACAGAACACACCTTTAACTATGTTGAAGGTGACAAAAGCTGCTCTACTCCCCATATTCACATGTACAAATTCCACCACGTGGGTCTTGTTTAGACATAGCCAGAATCAAAGCTTGGCATGGGCACTCCCCCTTTTGAACTCTCTGGACTGTAAGAATCTTGGCATAAGACTCCAAGATAGCTATTCATCCCCTGCTCAGGGACTTTTTCCTTTTCTTGTGACACGTATCACATGCTACTCTGTAACGTAGTAATTTATCTGCATGTTTATGTTTTCTCCTAGATTACACACATTTGGAGTACAAGTGCTATGCCTATTTTATCATCTTTGAAGCAATACAGGCGAAAACTCCCTGTAAAAAATGAAATATTTTCACGGGTTTAACTTTTGCTTCTTTGGAAAGCTATTTACATCTATTATTACCTAGCACAGTGAAGATACCCAGCAAAGATGTATTGACTGAATGAATAAATGAATAAGTGAACAAACACACACCTCAGATCATCTCCCTCTTATCATCAGAATTCCACATGGTGCCTAGTAGAGAGAGGCCCAGCAAACAGAAGGTCAACTCTCTAAAGGACATTTGTTGAAATGGAACCTGGCAGGCTGACCTCCATCGTCAGTTCATCGCCCATCAAACACAAACACTGCCATCATCTCTTCTCTTTTGTAGGGTACCATCTTGTTGCACTCTGTGGCATCCAGGCCAGCTGTCTGGGAAAGCTTCCTCAGGGAAATATGCATGTCTAAAAGGATATTTCAGGACAGGTCAGTAGAGGGGTTGCACAAACTATCCCACCTTTCTGACATTCGAGGAGCAAGCATTAGCACAATTCTCCTTCTTGCAGGTAGCAAAGGGAACTAAAAACTAAACCTAAGTGCGCATCTGATTAGAAGAAACCAAACAGGGCTTTTCATTTTGCAGCTCTCTCTATGCCAAATGTACAGGACTAAAGAAAATGGGAAAAAAGTGTCCTGCTTTCAAAATGGAATTTTGGTAAGTTTTTCTAAACTGTTTTATCAACTACAATCTGTCCTGGCACAGGAATGTTACTTTTAGGGGAAAAAGCACAACCTGGTTTTAGTAGCAGATAAGGAAAATCTCTAAATAAATCACTTTCTCATTATGAAATACTTCTCCTGTTTTAAAAACCAAATGGAGAAGTTTGACTTTAGGATAGAAAAAAATAAAATTGCAGAATGGTCACTTCCTGAACTAAAATCTAGAGGCCCACCGGCCCCTGCTCCTAGCGAGACCTTCACTCTTTCTGAAGCACAGGTGAAGTCAGAAGTGCTCAGATTCCATGACATGTTTGCAATGCTTCACTTAAAACATTTACCAACTGCTGTATTTTTTTTCCACAGAGTCTCCCTATTTCATTATAAAGACTGGAAGAACAGGCCCTTGTTCTCAAGCAAGAAAACACAGAAGCTTCATTTGTCTATTTTTTTTAACCCCTATGCATTGGTGTGCTTTATAGCTTCTTCAGTGATTGTTTGACTGTGAATACATGTGATTTGAGGTCAGCTATTTGTTCCCTGGGTGGTACAGTCAATACATGATCTTGATAGGGAGAAATCTCATTAAAGTTCAAGCTTCAAATTCTAGGCTAGCAACAGATAATCTCCCTCTTTTCAAATTTTCTATGTCTATCATAAATTTTTTTTCTCAAACTACTTCAATTTATTTGAATATTACTTAGGATATATTTTTATATTACATTTTACTCTTCTTCATTGCTTTAAAAAATGTAGATAGGCAAACAGGAAAAAAAGCTGTCTCTAATTCCATTACGCAAAGATTATCACGGTTAATATTTTGGTGCAGTTTTCTAGGCTGGCTGAGAGAGTTTTTTTAAACAAGGACCGAAACAAACACAAAATAAGCTTTGCCAAGGTTTCAAAGTGATGCTACTTTCTTCAATTTTTTTTTTTCTAAACCAGACTACAAAAATAAGATCTTCCATTTAACGTTTTCAGTTTGCCACATATATGTAGCACTATAGTGGGTCATCAGTCTCTGGGAAAATGGGCATTGAAAAAAAAAGAAAGAAAGGCTCAGCGCCTGTGGCTCAATGGGCTAAGGTGCCAGCCACGTACACCTGAGCTGGCAGGTTCGAATCCAGGCCGGACCCACCAAACAACAATGATGGCTGCAACCAAAAAATGGCCGGGCGTTGTGGCGGGCACCTGTAGTCCCAGCTACGTGGGAGGCAGAGGCAGGAGACTTGCTTGAGCCCAGGAATTGGAGGTTGCTGTGAGCTGTGATGCCACAGCACTTTATCCAGGGTGACAGCTTGAGGCTCTGTCTCAAAAAAAAAAAAAAAGGTAAAATTCTGCTATTTCAACTGCCCATTACAAGAATGCTTTGATTGATTCCATTTGGCCCATTTCTTGCTCCTTTCAGAT
>CAUYON010195742.1:0-12423 GCA_963573935.1 Arctocebus calabarensis | reverse complement strand
AACCAAAAAATGGCCGGGCGTTGTGGTGGGTGCCTGTAGTCCCAGCTACTTGGGAGGCGGAGGCAGGAGACTCGCTTGAGCCCAGGAATTGGAGGTTGCTGTGAGCTGTGATGCCACAGCACTCTATCCAGGGTGACAGCTCGAGGCTCTGTCTCCCAAAAAAAAAAAAGAAATCAGAAGAGGAGAATGTGCTAGGGTCCCCTTCTCTCAAGGGGCATCCCCTAAGGCACTAGGAGAATCCCTCTTAGAGAGCCTGGGGGTATCTGTAGGAAGAAGAGACTGACTTACTTCTCAGGCAGATGTTGACTGGACCCCCAAATTCAGGCCATCCCGCTGCTGTGGAGTTGGGGGTTCGGGTTCTCTGCAGAACCTGTCTTCCATGCCTGCCATGTATGGAGAAGCACAAGGTGCCTCCTGTCTGGGGGTGACCAAAGTGGACACAGGCTGGAGCTGCCCACAGTGCCGGAGGAGAGAGGGTGGCCTCTGAGGAAGGCGCTTCCTCCTTTCTGCTGGGCAAGGATGTGCCAGGTTTCCCGAGAGCCAAGGGCTGATGTAGAGGCTTACACAGCCCCGGGGTGAGCAGTTTGAAGGGGCCCCTTTGCTAAAGACTGTCTGCTTAGGTGAAGGCATTCCTGACAGAGACGAGAGGGCCGTGCAAAAGCAGGAGCAGAAGGGGTTTCGCCAGTTCAGTTAAACACGGGTTGCACACGCGGGGTGGGCCGGGAGGTATCTCCCACGCTGAACAGCCAGCGTTTGCACGCCTGCCTCGACACAGGGCACTCACAGACCCTGTGTTTATAAGAACACAAATTCTTGAGGACTTTTAACCCTTTTCCTCCAGTCCCGCCCTTCGTTCTCCATCCCTGTTGGAGTCAGCCAGCGGGGGTAGGGGGAGAAGAGAGATGTGGAGTGTGCAGCAAGGCGGAAGAAGAGACCAGAACAGCCCGTAGCCTTGTTCTCTCCCGCAGGTGCTCAAAAAGAAGGGTCGGCGAGCAGTGGGGTGCAGGGAAGCCAACTGAAAGTCGGGGTAGGGGGAGCCCTGATTCATTCATGTCCATAGAGTAAGTTCTACCCTCAAGGCTAATGTCAAGTTACAATAGTTTAACAGCCAGCCTGTAAAACTGTCTTGTCCAAAGACTGGTTTCACAAGCGGGTGCTAGCTGACCATCTCCCCAGAAGTTGAGTCAACAGCGGCCCTGAAGGCAGCCCCGTAAGCCTCTGTCAGGGCAGGCGTCCAAATGGCAGCTCTTTGGCATGGATGTGCCTGGGGTTGTTCCAAGATACCACCTGACCCACTTTGATGTGAGCAATACAGTCTGTAGTCTGTGCCCTGCAACCTCAGCTCATTCAACCCGACCAACCGATTACAGAGTGGAAGGGAGGCGTGCAACGGCTTACACGCCCTTGGAAAAGAGTAAGCTGTTAGAATGAAATTCTGCTTATCTGTGTCTTTTAAAATAGATTACCACATTCTAGAGGGAAAACACTCCATATTTGTTTGAATAATGACACAATGTTGGGGATGGAGAATGCTTTCCTAAACAGAACATCGAAAATAAAAATCTTCGAAATCGGTGACATGACTGCATCAAAGTATTCAAATTCTAAATAATATTGAAAGCAAATAAACTAAGGAAACGAGTTTAAGAACATCTATCCCAGATAAAAAATTAATATTTGGGGTGTCTGGTCGTCTTGTTTGCCCCCAGACTGGTTCTGTGCCCCTGGAGGCTGACGTGAGCCCATTAGCAGTTCCTTTGGCCTCTGGCTCCCTGTTGGGTTTGGCCATTTGAAGGCATCTTCAACAAACAGAAGCAAAGAGGAAAATTGCTGGGCTAGGGAATTAACGTCACTGCCTCCTTTTGTCGGCTCTCTGTGGGTTGGCTCTATCTCTGCAAGGAAGACCAGAGCTCTGGTGGAGTGATCATTGTTTTTTTTTTTTTGGACAGGGTCTTGCTCTGTTATCCAGGCTAGCATGGTGGCATCAACATAGCTCACTGCAACCTCTGACCCCTGGGCTCAAGGGATCCTCCTGCCTCAGCCTTCTGAGTAGCTGGGACTATGGGTGCACGCCAGCATACCCAGTTAATTTTTAAAAGTTGCTTTGTAGACAGCATCTTGGTATATTGCCCAGGCAGGCCTTGAACTTCTAGATAC
The DNA here is from genome assembly GCA_963573935.1 of Arctocebus calabarensis. Classification (NCBI taxonomy): domain Eukaryota; kingdom Metazoa; phylum Chordata; class Mammalia; order Primates; family Lorisidae; genus Arctocebus; species Arctocebus calabarensis. Next base: position 10,266 of record CAUYON010195742.1, on the reverse strand, counting down.
AGTGATCCTTCCATCTTGGCCTCCCAAAGTGCTGGGCTTATAGGCATGAGTCACCACGCCCAGTCAAGGACCCTTTCTATACAGTAATCTGTCTTGGTCTTTGGATAGACCTAGGTGTAGTAACTGTTCCACACTTTTGAAAGCCTGCAGTTATAGCACTACTTCTTGTTGAGGTCCCTAAACTTCATGCACACAATTTGCAAATGGTCCCATTATTAATTCATTAATGCTCCTTAAATGCCAGCTGGGACGCCACTGATGTTTTATATATGAGAAAGTCTTACAGAGCAGTAAGGAACAAAAAGAGAAAGAAAAACGACAGAAGAAAAACAAAAAGGGCCCAATTTACATAAGAAAATATACAAATGGCAAAAGATTTATTTAAAAATTCAACCTGGTTGGTAATTATAAGATGCAAATTGAAACAACAGTGAGATGATACTATTCACTTAATAAGCTAGAAGATATTAAAAAGGAACTAGGAAAGACAAGAAGAAATGAACTCTTCAGACAACGATGCCAGAAGAAGAATTAGGTACAAATGTTCTATAGAGCAATTTCTTTAAAGCAATTTTGCATAGTATTATGCAAAAATGATTGCAAAATGTATTAGTCTTTAGCTATAAAATTCTGTCTTAGAATTTGTTTATTTAATTTTTGAGACAGAGTCTAACTCTGTCACCCTAGGTAGTGTTGTGGTATCATAGTTCACAGCAACCTCCAACTCCTGGGTTGAGCAATCCTCCTGCCTCAACCTCCCAAGTAGCTGGGTCTACAGGCACCTGCCACCACGCCCATCTAGTTTTTCTATATTTAGTAGAGATGGCGTATTACTCTTGATCAGGCTGGTCTCTAACTTCTGAGGTCAGGCAATCCACCTGCCTCAGCCTTCCAGAGTGCTGGGATTATAGGCATGAGCCATTGTCCCTGGCCTAAGAATTTATCTTAAAGAGCTAGCTAGAGAAATGTGTACGAATTTATGACAAGGATATTTACCATGGTATTTTATGATAATGAAAACTGTAAAGCAACCTAAATAGTCAACAACCAGAGATTAGTTAAATAAATTGAAGTATCTCCCTCTTCCCCTCAAAAGATTAAAACTTATTGTCTGGGTGTGGTGGCTAATGCCTGCAATCCTAGCACTCAGGGAGACTGAGGTGGAAAGATCACTTGAGGCCAGGAGTTCAAGGCCAGCTGGAGGAAGGTTGAGAGTCCATCTCTACTAAAAATAGAAAAAAGAGCCGTATGTGATGACAGGTGCTTGTAGACCCAGCTACTATGGTGACTGAGGCAGAAGGATTGCTTGAACCCAGGAATTGGAGGTTTCAGTGAGCTACGGTGACACTACTGCCCTCTAGCCCAGATGACAGAGTGAAACTATCTCACAAAACATAACAAAACATCCCAGCTACTTGGGAGGCCGAGGCAAGAGAATAGCTTAAGCCCAAGAGTTTGAAGTTGCTGTGAGCTTTGACACCATTAGCACTCTACCGAGGGCAACAGAATAAAACTCTGTCTCAAAAACAAAACAAACCAAAACAAAATGAAAAGAAAAACTACATTATTATCAAAGTGTTGGTAATTATTAAAGTTGGATGATAAGGAATGGGGATCCATTATGCCACTCTATTTTTTTGTGTGTACATTTAAAATATGTCCACAATAAAAAAAGATTTTGAAAATTAGAAATAACCATTTTAGAAAATATTTAGCATTGCAAATCAAGAGCCTTAAAAACAGTAATTTTCTTTGACCTGCTAATTAAACATCTGGGAATTTAGCCTAATGAAGTAAAGGTTAGGTATAAAGATGTTCATTGTGGCATTATTTATAACCATTTGACAGGCTCCAACAACCCAAACGTTCAACATAGGAATGACTCAATAAATTATGGTCCCATTTAATGAACTATTATACCTCATCAAAATAATATTTATAAAGGGTTTGTAATAATAAACTACTCATTTGCAGAGTCAGTTGCAGAAGCCCCGGGGGCTCTATCCACACACACACACACACACACACACACACACACACACACGCACCTCTGAGCTCCCACCTCTCTTGCTGCTACAGCCTCCAAGCCAGCGTCCCTCTGGCTCCTTTCCTGCCTGCTCAGTCTCAGCTTGGCCCCTCGCTGCAGAAAGCTTTTCTCCGGTCTCCCTAGAAATGACCTTATTGTAGGCTTCTCAGCTCTTCATGCTGTGGCCACTGTAAGTTAGGTCCCATTTCTATTTGCTGGGGTCTGTCTTCTCTTTGCTTTTCTCCCTGGCTCTGTATCTCAAAAGCCCAAAGGCCGGGCTTGAAGTGGCCGACTTGTCCATAGAGTTTGGGAAATGCTGGCCTGTTCTGGCTGAGGCCCACAAGGGTGATGCAATCAGGGCACATGTTGGTTTAAAATCAGAAGTAGTGCATTTCCTTTAATGAATTATATACAGTAAAATCTCTGTGAGCTGACCAAGGGATGGTAACAAACTGGTCAGCATGTGGACATAGTCTACATAAGGAACTGGGCCTACTGTACTGGTACATACGTGTGGTGTGTGTCTGGTCCATGAAAATTAGATCAACTTGAGGAAGTTCTACTGTATATTGACTTTTTCTTCGTAAATTTACTTTGGCCATTTTTTCTATTAGGTCCCTGCCTTTTCTATGAACACTAATATCCTATTTTATGGTATTGGAAATATAGTAACTTTTGTTCATATCTTTTATCCCAAAGTATTTTAAAATCTCAATGTGATGAAATCGATCAGTCTTTGTATGTTAATAGTGCCTACTTGCAAAAGTCAAAAGGGTTGGTACCATAGTGGTGACGTGACTTAAAAATTTATTTTGACAATCTTTACCCTACGATAGGTATACAATAAACCTTATTGTTAAAACAAACAAAAAAAGTTTTGAAGTAGGAACCCCTCAAGGAGTTCTAACGGAGGAGCAAAGATCTCAGGGAATTTGTAAGGAAGTTTCTGTCCTAAAGGAGTCAGGAACTTCCTTTGCATTGAAATAAGGGTTGCTCTTGTCCTGTTTCTTCTAGACCGTGGATGTAAGTGCCAGGCCTGTTTATAGAAGAGGTGAGGCCCAGAGGCATTAAGGACGGCACTCAAAGGCACCCCACTTGGGGCTGACGGGGAGGCATAGATCAAAGAGGCCCCACTGTTTCCAGGCCCCTGGTTGAAGCCCTGGCTCCACAGCAGAGCGCAAGCTGGCCTGGAGCAGCAGGTGCAGAACAGACCAGCTGCCCGGGCATTCCTGACATTCCACCACTGTACCCCTCCTTGCTTAAGCGATGCCCAAACTCCAGGCCCCCGATTCATTTGCTCTGAAACCACCTTGGAAATGTCAGCAGACTTCTCTGCTCTAAGTTTGCCAGGGGACTGGGTTCTAAGATTTAAAACGCCTGCAAGTTGGGCTGCTCAGATCCAGAGTTTGAAACCAAGTCCAGGTTTGAGTCAATTCAATAAGCACTATGGAGAATTTCCCGAGTGGCCCAGCTGCAAGCTCAGATTTTCCTGGATGCTGGACCAAGTGGAAAGGGCTCTCGAGTTTCTGGCTTGTGACACTCGGGTGAGACCTCCCAATAACTGCCCACCAGAAACTCCCTTGTCCCAGCTAATAGCACAGCCATCCTGCAGCCTCCGTCCTGGACTCTGACCCAGGTCTGTCCCTTTCAGGGCAGTCAGACCTTAGAGTGGAGGCCCCCAGCCAGGCAGGGATCAGAGGAGAGCATGCAGGTGGTGGGAATGGCAGGCGTTCCTGCTTGGGAGGAAGCTGACCTGCCACCCTGGCATTCACTGGGGTTGTGCCACAGCAGAAGAGCCCTGACGGCAGTGGAGGGTGGCTGGGGCGAGATGTCACTCTGCCTCCCCCTAGCTGTGACTCAGGGCAGGGACGTGACCCGGTGAGCCTCTGCTTATCCATCTGAATCACAACACACACGAATGGTTAACAGGTAACATCGCTGGAGCTGTGTACGTACTGCTCAGTCTTTCCTGTTCATTTAATCCTCACATTTCTTTCATTAGCACCCACAACAGGGTTTTTCAACTTTTTTTTTACTTCACAGCACACTTGAACCTATAGCTGAATTTCCATGGCACACTTAGATTATGTTGGTCAAAAAGAAGAGTAAAAAATATACTTACTGTGTTTTGAACTTTAGAAAATAATTTAATTAAGACCTCTAAACAAACAACAACAACAAAAGAGTAAAAAAAGAATATACTTACTGTGCTTTGAATTTCTTTGGAAAATAATTTAATTAATGGCCTCTAAACATTTCTGCAGCACACCCAAGATCCTCTCACAGCACACTGGCTGGAAATCACTGACCTATGGGCTTAGGATGGTCCTTAAATCATTTGCCCCAAATGATGCAGCTACTAAAAACTTGCTCGGCAGTCCACATCCAGGACTGTGCTGGAAAGAGTCTGCCAGCACAGGCTAATGCCAGCCAGTCAGAGAGAGTAAGTTCAGTAGTGCAGACCTGCACACAGTAGGCACAACAAACGGTAAGAGGTATCTAGTGTAGAGGATGCCAAGAGCCACATGACCTCTGAGCAAGATGATTTGCAGCTGGGGGGCAGGCCCTCGGCCAATGCGTCCGCAGGTGCTCCTTGCGGAGAAAGAACCCAGCCCATGGCGAGCCTTGGGCACGGAGTCATTGTCTAATACTCCCCTCACCTGTCTGTGCTGTCTCAATAACAGGCTACTGCGGAGGTTGCTCGGGGCTACCCTGCAATCAAGGTTAGCCTGCCTCCTGCAAGCTTGTACTTCTAATCCACGTCTCGCCTGGTTCCTTTCTGTTGCGATCGAGACCAGGGCCATAGGGGCTATGACAATCTAGTATCTCTAGTAGGCGGTCTATCAACAGCAAAAGCAGGGGGGACCTTGCCATCCTTGTTCACTTTCGTCCTGTCACCCACGCAGTTCCTGAGCTTATGGGTGTTCAGGGCTAGTTTGGGGAGTGCTCAGGGCAGCAGAGAGGTGAGGCAGGTCACAGGGGCTGGAGCCCGACCATCTGCTTGTCTCTTCCTTGTGACCTTCAGGAACATGCTAAACTTCTGTGCCTCAGTTTCCCCTTGTAAACAGGGGTGATAACAGTAAGTATCTATTGCATAGGGTTGCTACGAGGATGAAGGAGATCGGTATTTGTTAGAACAGCACACACAGATTAGATGATAATCCCTTGGATTTCAAAGAGGAATTGAGGGGAAGTGGATGCAGATTTTCACAGATACTTTGCAAGTACGGGCTGAGCAATCTGTTAATTAAATGAAAGCTGAAGGGTAGGAGCCATGAGGCGCGCTTGGTCTCTGCTGACCCCTAGTGGGGACATCCCTGAATTGTTAAATCTACTGATGGGAATACATTAATCCTTTTAGCACGACTGCTTTCGAGAAGGGCTCTAGCCAATCACTTCCCCAAGTTGTGCCATGGTTTTCTGGGCAGTGAGAAGGAGAGAATGAACCATTCTCATTCACTTGCTCGGGGTCTCACAAAGGAGGCAAAACAGTGCCTGCCTGTCCCACCTCCTGTCTCACTTGCCTGTGACACGGCACCACCAAGGCAGGTGTGAGGCTCCGTGTCCTCCCTAAATAACAGTAAACGGAGATGTGTTCACTGTTGGGATTATCACCAGCATCTTCCCCTCTGCTCCCCTGGTCCAACTGAGCTGCTGTGTAACCCACTCGGCCACTCTTGTTTCTTGGGACTTTTCTTCTCGGACTTTGTCAAAGAAAGACAGAGCCTGGCTAGTTAAAGCAGTAAAAACATTTTTAAATCAGGAACTACTACAATTGGGGGGCAGTCGGGGGGAGAAAGAGAGCTCAGTACAGGACTGGTCTCAGTTCCGAATACAGTTTGGACAACCAGGGGTTTGTAGCCAAGGAGCAGAGTCGGGGCTCAGGGGCTGGAAAATGACTAGAAGTCCAGGGAGGGGAGAGTCTGGCTAGACGATCAAGCAGGGCCCTTGCTGAGGGCCGGCCAGGGTGACTGGACACCATCTGAGGAGGGACTGGATATTAAAGGCAATCAGATGTCAAGGGGTGGGTGGGGTTTCTCCATAAATCGACCTAGTAGGATTTTAGCTGAAGTGGCAATGCAAGCCCACACACCTGACAAGATGGACGCTGAAGACCGAGGCCTCAGGAGCTTAGAGGAGCCTAACTAGCTCAGGAGAGAATTTGGCTCAGGAGAGAATCTCGGTCAACTTTCATCCTGCTGCACTTTCTTGCCTCTCAGCTACAAGCCCTGGCCTCACCTTACCTGGTCAGCACAGGGAGACATCATCGGGCTTCAGTCAAGGGCTGACTTCTGTACTGCAGGAAGAGCACACACATTGCAAAGCCCTGAGATCACCAAGACCCTCCTTAAACACCTGAGTCGGGCTCCTCTCAGCCCTCTTCTCAGCAAGGCCTTGGCCTGCGGGCCCCACTGTGGCTACCACCCAAAGCTGGGTTAGTCAGAGTCTCCCCACCTTGAAAATCGGTCGGGTCCTCTCAGTGACGCTCCAGTCGCTGACCCCTCCTTACTCTTTAGCTGGAAATCCCCAAGGTCTTTGCTGTATCCAGAGTTGACTTTGGTCTCTTTCCCTTACTACAACAGGGAAAACTAAGTCTTGAACAAAGTCTTAACAAGTGTCAGTACAAAATTTTTCTTCAACAAAGATCACCAAGATTAAGGAGCAGGGCGGTGCCTGTAGCTCAAAGGAGTAGGACACCGGCCCCATATGCTGGAGGTGGCAGGTTCGAACCCAGCTCCGGCCAAAAACTACAAAAAAAAAAAAAAAAAAGACTAAGGAGCAAAAGATAAGAACACAAATAATATTAACAGAAGGAATGATATTTAGTAAGCATAGAGGATATGAAACCTCACTAATGTAGACACATAAATTAAAATAAATTAACATTTTCTATCTATTGAAGTACACCGAGCCTGTAGATGATCAATAAACACTTTTTGAATGAATAAGTACATTAGTTAATTAAAACTAATGCCCGATTCTAGTGAGTTTTTGGCAGAACTGGCAAGGCTGCTCATATCGCTGGTGACAGTTCAAATTGATATGCTCCCTCTGGAAATAAAATGGCCACATATAGTAGGAACATGTCCTTTATCTAGAAATTGACATAAAAGGAGAAGTCTTGAGAGAAAAAACACTATTGATAATTGTAAGTACGAAGAACTCAAATATTCCACAGTATAAGAAAGAAAGAAACACTCAACAGTATAGGCACAATGCTCCACACATGTGCTTCGCTTGCAGAAACCTCTTCAAACCAGCCCTACTGAAAGGTTTATTATAAGGACAACTTGAATAATCAGAACTCACAGGTCAGAAACTCAGGGCAAGCCTTCCTAGAACCATCACCAACAAAAGCTCTTGAAGCATCACTGTAGCTGTCCCACCATTGTGACTCAGCTATCAAATCAGATCTGTCCACCTGGCGCATGGTGCCCCGGGTAGATCATGGAAACTGGGCAGCACAGTCGTGGGTGAAAGCAGATGCTTCTAGAAGGGGACATAGAGAAGGAGACAGATTTGGACTCATGTACATGTAAAGTAACAAAGCCATGCCTGGAGCCATGCTCTGACCCCACCTTCTCTACTATATCAATCTGCTAAGTAGCCATAATTACCGTGTATAACACGAGCATTTCTGCCCAAATTTCTGAAGGGAAAATACTTACTACTATACGTGAGTAGTAGTAATTTCGTATCTACTGTGATGGGTTTTGTTGAACTTAGGACAAATCTGCAATGAAAGCCAAGCCCACATCACAGAAAGTCCGAAAGCAATTGCAGCAGACTTGGAAACCTAACTCAGTGTGATGCCTGCAGGCCAACCAGACAGCTGAACCTCTGGCATGTCAGTAAACAGGCCCTATAAGACCCCAGTAAAGAAACATTGGATGTTATGGATGCAGTTAGCTGGCAATGACTTAACACCTACAGGCAGAATCAAGAAAGCATCCATCACCCGGGTCAAGGGTTGATGTTGCATCAGCAATGACATGGATGGAACTGAGGACGATGAAATTTACCAGGTGAGGAAAGTGACTCTTCAGAAGCACCAGTAATGTAGAAGTTGAAGAGGGTACTTCTGATATTGCCAGTAACAAAGAGCTCTTGGCCTTCTATGTAAATAATGTAAATTTGTTACTGGTACATAAAATTTCTTGTACCTTGCATCTGTTCTTGTGTTTTGTAATTATTTGTTATGTAAAATTTCTTGTACCATAACATGTTAAATAATAAATGCTAAAATGTCTTTACAATAACAAGTGCCTAAATATAAACAAACAAAAATTGGAATCAAAAAATTAAACCAGAATCATTCAGAAGATCAACAAAACAAAAAGTTGGTTTTTGAAAAGATTAACAAAATTGATAAACCTTTGTCCAACCTAACCAAGAAACAGAAAAGTAAAATCTCTAATATTGTCTATCAGAACCAATAAAGGAAAAATAACGACACTTCAGAAAATCAAAAAATCCCCAATGATTACTACAAAAATCTCTGTTCCCAAAAATATGAAAATCAGAAGGAAACAGACCAATACATGGAAGCACGCCACCTTCCTAGACTCAACCAGAAAGAATTAGAAATCTTGAATAGAGCTGTTATCAATCACTGAAACAGCATCAATGAAATCTCCCCAAAAAGAAAAGTCTGGGACCAGATGGCTACACATCTGAATTCTATCAAACCTTTCAAGAGGAACTATCTATATTATACAACCTTTTCCAAAGCATAGAAAAAGAAATACTTCCCAACACTTTCTATAAAGCAAATATCACCCTGATCCCCAAACCAGGAAAGGATCCTATAAAGAAAGAAAATTATAGACTGGCTTAGCGCCTATAGCTCAGAAGCTAGGGCACCAGCCACATACGCCAGAGCTGGCAGGTTTGAATCTAGCCCAGACCTGCCAAACAACAATGACAAGTACAACAAAAACATAGCCGGGTGCTGTGGCAGGTGCCTGTAGTCCCAGCTACTTAGGAGGCTGAGGCAAGAGAATCACTTAAGCCCTAGGGTTTGAGGTTGCTGGGAGCTGTGATACCACGGCACTCTACTGAGGGTAACAAAGTGAAACTGTCTCAAAAAAAAAAGAAAGAAAGAAAAAGAAAATTATAGACCAATATCATTAATGAACATTGATGTAAAAATATTCAATAAGGTTTTAGCCAACAGAATTCAACAACACATCAAAAAAATTATACCCCATGATCAAACTGGTTTTATTCCAGGGTTACAGGGTTGGTTCAACATATACAAATCTATAAAATAAACAACAAAGACCATATAATTCTCTCAATTGATGCAGAAAAAGCCTTTGATAATATCCAGTATCCTTTCATGATCAAAATTCCTTTTTTTTTTTCATGATCACAATTCTTAAGAAAATAGGAATAAAAGGGACATTTCTTAAACTGGTAGAGGCCATCTATGGCAAACCCACATCCAATATCATATTGAATGGTGTTAAACAGAAAACATTTCCACTCAGATTGGGAATGAGGCAAGGATGCCCACTGTCTCCACTGCTTTTCAACATAGTAATGGAAGTCTTAGCCATAGCAATCAGGCAAGAGAAGGGAAATAAGGGTATACAAATAGGGTCAGAGGAGATCAAACTCTCACTCTTCACTGATGATCTGGTCCTATACCTGGAAAATCCCAGGAACTCAACTTCAAAACTCTTAGAAGTAACCAAGGAATACAGCACCGGTCTCAGGATACTAAATCAATACATACAAATCAGTAGCTTTTATATATGCCAACAATAGTCAAGCTGAAAAAGTCAATGACTCTATTCCTTTTACAGTAGTGCCAAAGAAGATGAAATATCTGAGAATTTAGCTAACAAAGGACATTCTCTATAAAGAGAACTATGAAACTCTGAGAAAAGAAAGAGCTGAAGATGTTAACAAATGGAAAAACATACCATGCTCATGGCTGAGAAGAATCAACATTGTTAAAATGTCCACAGCACCCAAAGCAATGTACAGATTTAATGTAATCCCTATTAAAGCACCACTGTCATACTGTAAAGAACTTGAAAAAATAGTACTTCCTTTTATATGGAATCAGAAAAACCTTGAATAGCAAACACATTACTCACAAAAAAGAACGAATCAGGAGGTATCACGTTACCAGGCTTCAGGCTATACTATAAATCTATAGTGATCAAAACAGCATGGTACTGGCACAAAAACAGAGAGGTAGATTTATAGAACAGAATAGAGAACCAAGA
>CAUYON010195738.1:0-22555 GCA_963573935.1 Arctocebus calabarensis | reverse complement strand
AAAATGTTGTTAAGCAAATCCTTAAGGAAGAGGAATAGGAATATTTCCTATTCACATAAGTAGAAGGAGTCATCACAAAGGGTCTTCATCCTTGCCATCTTCATGCTGAACAGGCCCAGGGGGAGGAGCGGGAGGGGTTGGCTATGCAGGAGGCTGAGACAAGAGGATCACTCGAGCCCAAAAGTCTGGGGCTGCTATAAGCTATGATGCCAAGACACTCTCCCCAGGGTGACAAAGTGAGATCCTGTCTCAAAAAACAAGCAAAAAGAACCAAATCTTATTATTAATACTCTGAATCACGGTTTCTAAAAGTTGGCACTGTTGCCATCAGGGACCAGGTGATTCCTTGTGGGGGGAACAGCACTGTCCTGTGCACCATAGGTTTGGTGGCTTCTCTGGCCTCTATCAAATAGAGGGCAGGAGCATCCCCCACCCTAGCTGTGACTAGAAAAGTGTCCCCTGATACTGGCAAGTGTTCCTGGGGGAAAGGACAGATTTGCCTTGGATTGAGAATCTCTGCCATAAATGGACAATTGGTCTCCTTTTAAAAGCATACATTCAGATAGTCACTTAATATGTCATCCTAAATCATCTGTGCTGTTCCCTCTAGTGCTGAAGTCAAGAGGAAGGTGGCATCACTTGGTTTGGGGCCCTGTCTTGCTATATGCTGTGTGGCCCTGGGCCCATTCCTGGCCTTGTGAACTTCAGTCTCCCCACCGGTATAGCAGCAACAATGACAGCAATGGCTCCATGGGAAAGCTGCAAGATCAATGACATGCTCAGAGCCAGCACAGAGCAAATGGAACTGGTGATACTGTTATTTCTATAACCTAAGGTTTTCAAGTTGGGTTCCTTAAAGCTTGACAGTTCAAAAGATACATAACCAACATCAGGTTTTGCCCAAAGGAGTAGGGTGGCTGGAGCTTAGCACCGTCCACTGTAGCTCAAAGCAGAAAAGCAGCCCAAAGCCTCTAACTCTATCCATTCTTAGCTCATGGGCCATGTAAAAGCGGGCCATGGACTGGAGGTGGCCTGGAGGCTGGACTCTGCATTTGGGCCTTGAATCTCCCTGGGAGGCTTCCAGGGAAGTTACAAGTACAGCAATGGGTACTACAGCAGAGGCCAAGCATCAGTGCTTTCTACCTGGCCTGGACCCTCCCTCCAGCACCTGGTTAGGGCTGACCCAGAAGAGGCAGGCACTAAACCCCCAGGGATGAATGTAGATATACTGGGTTTCTGAGCAAGACTGAATCTGGGGGGAAAAAAGAGTTTTCCTGATTTAAAGAAACCACAATGGAAAACCTTAGTCCTAAGTGACAGATCTGTAGACTATGTCCACTCTGAGATGTTTTTGCTAGAGCATGCTGTCCTGAACACAGCCCAGAACATTTTATTGATGCATCTAATAGCTTCCGGGTCTGCCCCCACATTCAGGCTGTGGCTCCCGTGGGAGGGACCATATGCCACATTTCCACATAGTGCACATCCAGCTGAGGGCTTTGCAATGAAGGGATGGGGGCAAAAAGCCTGGTAAGAGGTGGCGACTGCTTTTGGGACTCTAATCTCCCTGGGAGGCTTCCAGGGCAGTTGCAAGTACAGCAATGGGTACTAACTATAGCAGAGGCCAAGCATCAGTGCTTTCTACCTGGCCTGGGGGCACATGTTTAAAAAGAGAGAGAATTTTTTTTTTTAGTTTTGAACTAAACATTGGGAGATTCTGGCCAAAAATATGGATTTCTGGCTCACTGGCAATAATGAGCTGGAGCTGAGATGGGCCTCTACAGAAAGAACGTGCTCTCTAATTTGCTGCAGTCCTTACCACTCCCTAATGTCTAACACCTGGTTCTTTGTTTGTGCCGCTCCCTGACTTCTGTAGATGTCTGAAGTTTCCACTATTTTACAGAAGGATTCCCCTTTTCACTGAGAGATAACGCTAACGCTGCTAAAGCTGCTACTAGTAGTACTGAAAAGGATGTTATCAAACATCAAAGGAATGTAAACAAGCCTTTTGAGATACTTGTAAATTTATAACATACTTTATAGTAAACATTATCACTTTTTTCAGAGACTAAATATTGATTAAAATAATTGTTTTTACTTAGTGTGAGGAAAAAAACTGTGGAACATATTTAAACAAATGTACATTCAAAATCTTTAAATTAAATCACCACTAACATTAAAAAAATGATGTTTTCATTAAAAAACGAGTATCAAAGGCCTGGCACTATGGCTCATGCCTGTAATACTAGCAGTCTGGGAGGCCATGGTGGGTGGATTGCTTAAGGAATTCAAGACAGACCTGAGCAAGACCAAGACCTTGTCTCTACTAAAAATGAAAAACTCAGGCAAAAGGATCACTTGAGCCCACAAATGTGAGGTTGCTGTGAGCTATGATGCCACAGAACTCTACCCACCCAGGGCTTTCTAAAAAAAAAAGAGTATCAGGCTGGAGTGAGTAGATGAGAGAAAGGATGGATGGATGGAAGAAAAGTGAGACTTTGGGGGATCTTAGACAGATGTGGACTTTGCTGGTTTTACCTTTGAGTTACTCACATCCTTTATTAACCACTAAGCACACACATATGTATGCTTAAATGGGAATCAGTAGGCTCAGCACCTGTAGCTCAGCGACTAGGGCGCCAGCCACATACCCCGGGGCTGGTGGGTTCAAACCTGGCCCAGAGCCTGCCAAACAACAATGACAACTATAAGAAAAAAATTGCCAGGTGTTGGGTGGCGCCTGTGGCTCAGTGGGTAGGGTGGTGGCTCTATATACCCAGGGTGCTGAGTTCGAACCCGGCCCCAGCCAAAACTGCAACAACAACAACAACAAATAGTCAGGCATTGTGGTGGGCACCTGTAGTCCCAGCCACTCAGGAGGCTGAGGCAAGAGAATGGCCCAAGCCCAAGAGTTCGAGGTTGCTGTGAGCTGTGACGCTACAGCACTCTACCAAGGGCAATAAAGTGAGACTCTGTTTCTTTAAAAAAAAAAAAAAATAGCCGGGTGTTGTGGCAGACACCTATAGTCCCAGCTACTTGGGAGGCTGAAGCAAGAGAATTTCTTAAGCCTAAGATTTTGAGGTTGCTTTGAGCTGTGACGCCACGGCATTCTACCGAGGACAACATAGTGAGACTCTGTCTCAAAAAATAAATAAATAAAAATCAAAGAAATGGGAATTAGCAAATGATGGATCATGGGCCAAATCAGGCCACTGCCTGTTTCTGTAAACAAAATTTTATTGGAACACAAACACGTTACTCATTCATGTATCATCTAGGGCTGCTTCCGTGCCACGTGTCAGAGCTGAGCAGTTGTAGCTCTGCCCTGCAACGCTGAATTCTTTACTATTTGGCCCTTTGCTGAAAAAGCTTGGCTCATCTCCAGCTTCAGTGATCACCACCACTGCTTTCAAAACTTGCAGTGCCTGAAGTTCTGAAGGAAGAGCCCTTTTGGCTGATGGGAGAAGCAGCAGATCTTCCTGTTGAGCTACAGGTGGTGAAGGAGCAGCTCTGACCTACCAGTGCTGGAGGTGGGCTAGAAGTCCTGGAGGCCATTATTAATGGACGGTAGCTAGGGACCATTGTCATCATGTCCATGGGTGCCATCACTATTGTGTGTCATTTGGGCTGCTGAGAGTTCCTCCTTCCTTGTCAACAATAGCAAGAGTGACTCTGTTCATCCACACTAACTTCTTCATTAAGGACCATCATTACACTTAACAGCTGAGGACAATGGACAAAGACTTGCTTGAGGACTCTGAGTAAATACAGGACAGAGCTTTCTGGGTTGATCTGACCCCAAAAGCCACTCTGCCAAGATTGTAGATGCTTTTGAGAACCCTAAGCCTTCAAGCTTAAGACCCACATGCCCCAAACCCAGACCTAGGAGTCCCTAAGGTTCACTATCTACTTCTTCTCCATTTTCCCTGGAATCTGGAGACACGCACACGATAACTCTCTTCCACTTGCCTGGAGCAGTGCCAGGCCCTGCTTCTTTCCTGCCTCTCGAACTGAAATACTCTCAGCCTAAGCTCTTACCAGCCATATTTCTCAGGAGTGTAGTCAAAGAAATGCATAAGAGGAGAAGGCTGGTAACAAGACTTTGCTAGAGCCCTGACTCAAGAGGCTGAACTGCTCACGCTCACAGATCAATTCCAAGTCTACCATTTGTCTTAGGAGAAAATGCACAGGTGCAGGCCGCCTTCACTACTGCTTCCTGACTAGGCTCTGCACACCCACCCTTGCCTTATGTGTGTCATTTCTGCGCAGGAGCCCGAGTAATCATTCAAAAGTGTTCTGAGAGTAGTTTGGGGATACACAACACAACTGAGCAACTCCCCTTCTGAGATCTACCATTGCTTTGCCATTTTAAGTAGAGACAAATCCTCAGCAAGCCCAGTGAAGTCCATTCTGATCTGAACTCTGCCAATCTGTGAATTCAGCCCCACCACTCCCATTCACGCTTTATGGACTAAGCGCACTGGCCTTCTGATAGCTTCTCAATCAATCCAAATCCATCCCCACTTTAGGGTCTCTGGACCTGCTGTTCCCACAGAACGGAATGCCTTTCTGTGCATCTTTTTTTTTTGTTTGTTTTGAGACAGAGTCTCACTCTGTCGCCCTGGGTAGAGTGCTGTGGCATCATAGCTCATGGTAACACCTCAAACTCCTGGGCTCAAGCAATCCTCTTGCCTCAGCCTCCCAAGTATCTGAGACTACAGGTACCCAGCACAACACCTGGCTAGATTTGGAGACAGAGTCTCCCTCTTACTCAGGCTGGTCTTGAACTCCTGAGTGTTAGGATTACAGGTGTGAGCCATGGTGCCTGGCTTCCTTCTGTGCATCCTTGTATGGCTAGCTCCTTCTCACCACTTGGGTCTCTGCACAAAGGTCACGCTTGACCATTCACAGCTATGTTCTTCTCCTCCTCAATTCGGAGCACTTACAGCTATTAAAAGGCATGCATTTGTTTACTAGAATATTCTCAATCTTTCCCCCAACTGAATACAAGCTCCAAGAAAACTGAAGTCTGTCTTGATCCATGTTCTATTCCCAATGCCCAGGCTGGGGTCTGTTATGGTACTCCAGAGATAGTTCCTTAATATCTTCATAAGAAATTCAACATTTTCACACCAATTCCCAGAAGAAATGTCACTGTTCATATAGAAATACCTTCACTCAATTCCATAAAAGGCTACTCTGCATCCTTCCCCCACACTACAACAAAACTGAGCAACATCTATGGGAGACACCCCCACTTCAAAAATTAGCTCATACCAGATTTAAGAGCAAAGTAATTCAAAACATGAAAATTTATTCTAAGTTGTATCTTAACATACGAGATCTCAGCTTTAGATGAATTTTAATGTTTACAAGTGCAAAAGCAAATAAATATTTACCAGTTGCTTTTTTTTTTTTTTTTTGCACTCTTATAACTCCACAACAGCTTAGATGCAAAAAAAAATTGTTGCTAAACATCTTGTAGTCTGGCAAAATGAAGAATTTCTTATTAAGAAAACCCCTCACAACAATAACAACCCCTCATGTTTATGTCTGCCTTGCAGAAACCATCAGGATGGTGCATCGGGATCTGAGCATCAGGATGGTGCATCAGGATTTGGGCAGAACACCGAGCAACAGATTTGCTACTGGTAAGGGTAAGATGAGGACCCTGGCCATGGCCTCAGTGTCTGTGCACTGGCTTGTGCACAGAGCAATGGGAGGTCTGGGACGGATGCCCTTCTTTCTTGGGCAAGGACTGTGGGCTAACACTAGTTCTCCCCAGGCCCAAGCTTTTCATTCATTCTTTAGGTTTCAACATAAATGTCACTTCTCCAGAGTAGCCTTTCTCAGGTAAGGTAGGTTCTTTTCCCTCTCCATAATTCTGTTGGACAGCACTGTGTACATTATGTACCTTTCCTTCTTAACCATCTCACACTCAAAGCTTCACTTAGCCGCCAACCATCTACCAAGCCTGCTTGTTTTCTAGCATTCTTGCTGCCTAACCCCCTCCTGGCTCCAGCTAGCTGCGGTCTATCACCCCCTGGCCTCTCCCTTTATACCATGACACCTAAGAGGCAGGGAGTGTGCTCCCTGGGGACACCACCTCACCCAGTGCCTGGCACAACACTGGCCGTCCACAAATAGAGGTGTTGAATAAGTGAATGAGGAGTGAATTCTTAATGAATAAACTTATGATCAATGCCTTTTTAATTAATTTCTATTATTACCTGACTGAAAATCCCAAGTTATTCTAAGGCAAGGAAACAAATACCAAAGAAAGACTTATTCTTGCAAAGATAACAGGTTCTTCTTAGAATAAAATAGAAGGACACATACACAGATGCGTGTACACAAACACACACACACACACACACACACACGCACTCGTGTGTATCCCTTTTATAGCAGAGACATCCAGGATTCCAAGAATATTAAGCACTTGCTGAATCAATTCCAATAATTTAAGCACTTGCTGAATCTTTACCTGCTACCCCTAATTTGTAGAAAAAGGTGAGTGTAGCTGCACAGAAGCTAAGTGAAGGCCAGTACCACTCACCTGGATTAACAGTGATAAATTTGCTATCCTCGGAAAATCGGTCCCCTCGGGACTTTTTAGACGCCAAGTCAGGCCTCCTGGGATCACTCCCTGCATACTGTTCCTCTGTGACTGTAGGGGGCACTTGGGTGGAGGTGACCGAATTGGGGTCCAGGTCTGGGTCAGCATCCCTCCTCTCCCCTGGCAGGTGTGTGGGGACAGCAGTGAGGTCTGGCTCATGCCCAGGTATAGTCTGATGCCCCCTGTCCTGGGTAGTTCTGTGGGGAGATGAGGCTGTGGGGCTGGGCTCTGTCTGGTTCTGCTCCTCAGTGGCACGGGTCGTCCCACTCTTCTCCTTCTTCTCAGAGTCCTTCTCGCCCTCCTCCTCATGCTCCCGCTCACCATCCTCACTCTCACTCTTTTCATCTTTTTCCCCACCTTCCTCCGTGCCCTCGCTGTCCTTGGTTGGTGCTGAATCGCTGTCTGGCCCTGGAGAAGCCAAGGCTTCTGTGGTTGCGAGGACTGGCCTGCCTGCCTGCTTGCCGGCTGCAGCGGCTGTGGGCAGACGTGTGGGCCACACCGTGCTGGGGAAGGAGGAGATGCCACTGCCGCCAAACCCCAGGCCAGCGAGAAGTGTGCTAGTGACCACTGAGGCCACTGTCGCCTGGCTGCCACTGGACGACGGGCCCATCCCAGTTGCCATGGACACAAATGAGAAGGGGATGCCAGAGGACGTCCAGGTAGAAGATCCCGAACTGATGGGGGCCATGTCAGCTGAAGAGGCAGGAGATGCTGTGGGCTGGAAAGGACCACCCAGAGGTTGAAAAGGCAAGAAAGGACAAAGCAGAGACATGTCATGATTAGTACTGGGAACAAGGCTTGGCTGTGGCCTCCAAGAATTTCACTCTTTTGTCCTATGGAGTTTCCCAAAGTACACTGTGAAAGTTCACATTTTAGATCTGTGGTTGATCAACTCTTACTTTTATGATTTTATAATGCTTTTGAGCACATAAAAAACAGTCTAGTACATCAAACTCAAATTTTCACAGATACTACTCAAGATGAGATAGGCAACAAAAAAGTTGCCTTAAAGACAATAAATAACAAATAAATTGGCAACATCAGAGAGTCATTTGCTCTTGGGGCGACACAGCCAGGTGTATCACTGACACTCAAGGAGAACCGCCAGCTCTCAGTGCTGGGAAGATTCTGGGGGATCTGGTTCAATTCAACCCCATTATAGCGAGAAGGTGTGTGCGTCAGGAGGGAAAGCTGCCCACCCATATCTGCAGGGGCAGGTCAGACGCAAGAGCCACACTCTGCACTGCAAGATCTGGGGTGCTTGTTTATATCTCTACATCTCCATGCTGGGTGCCACATAGGGTACCCCTCAAGGTAGCCTACGGTATCCCTGGGCTTATGCACAGTAAAATCCATGTCAGTGTGGGTGCCAAGAACATTAGCAACAGTAACAAGAGTTTCATTTGACAAGTGCCACACATTGCCAAGGCTTTCCCTGATTTCCTAGAGGCAGGCATGATAACCCCCCCTTTTTACCTCAGGAAAGCTAAGGTACAGAGATTTTGAGGGGTACACCCAAGTGCATGACCAGGAAGGCACAAATGCAGGGCTGCCTGGTCAGGCCTCTCTCCCCACCGTACTAAACTAGGGCTTGAATGTGGGGATCCATTCATATAAGGCATCTTAGGAAAATAAGAAATATTGCTTTATCAGTTTAATTTTAGTTCTTGTAAGCTCATGAAGAGAATTCTGAAGTCCATCCCATCATCCCTATAGTTCAAAATGATAGCTAGAACATTTTCGGTTGCATACTTCATCAGAAAATTTTACCTTCAAACTTTGTAGTTTAAGGATAACCAAGTTAGCCAAGTCGAGTTCTGGGGGTGGTTTTTTTGAAATGCCAAAGACCACACAAGATAAGATACTTGGTGCAGAGGGGGCAGACTGCTCGTGTGTGAGCTGATCTCTCACTTGCTCTCTGGGAGATGCTGGACATGTTACTTAACTTGCAGTTTCCTTAGGCAAACTTGGAACAATAGTAACACTGACTTTGTGGGCTGTCTCATGGAGTAAATAAGATAATCTGTGCCTGAAACCCAGGAAGTGCTTAGTGAACTACAGGCTATTGTTGCTATCGGCACCAGGGTAATTAGTATTATAATCACTGGTTGTACCAAGAATGAGGACACTAAATTATTAATTCAGGCTCCAGAAATTTTCCGATCCATGTAATTTTGGGCAAGTGACAAGCTCTGAATTTTAGCATACATCAAATGAAGGGGTTGGACCAGATTAACTCTTTCATTCCTGCACTGCACAGATCATATATAATTATAAATCTGGCAGACTTCTGCCTTGAAAAAAGTTATACAATATAGCCCTCTAACAGTGTTGCATAGCTTTTTATCATAAAGTAATGAGTTATAAAAAGTGAATAATGTAAATTTTTTCATTTTAACCTTAAGCAGTTTAACAACATTATAGTGCCACCTGGTGGTGACACTTTTAATTGCATGCAAATTAACAACCAGCCATGACAAAGCCCCTTACCATTCCTTACTTACCACTCCCGTTTTCACAATTCTGGTTCCTTGGAATATTCGAGTGGTATTTGCTGAGAGATAAAGAAATTACATTGTAGACAATAAAACCTTTTTGTTGTTTACAATTCCAACACAACTTTACTCATGGACACAAATCTCAATTACCATGTAATTGTCACATGTCAAAATGTTACATCATTCCTCTCTAGATTTTTTCCTCAATCATTTTAAAATGCAAAAATGCTTCTTAACTTGTAAATCATACACAAACATGCAGAGAGCCAGACTTGACCTGGGGGCTGTAGTTTGTTGATTCCCATCTGATTGACAATCTTTGTTCAATTAATTTTAAATAGGTACACACTGTGTAGCTACTATTCATGTTAAGATATATTCTCCAGTGCTTTGCAGGAAAAAAGGTTTGCTTGTGCCTGCACATAATCTATACCTACTCCAACCCCAAAGGTAAACACTATTCTGACTTCACTCAGAGTTTTACCTATAAGGGAATCACATTGTTCTTGCTCTCTTATCTTTTTTGGTCCTAAGTTCTTGTATTATCCTTTTAGTGGCTCTAATATGCATCCTTAACTTAGTAGCATTTACCTTAAATTGGTACTTTAATTGCTTTTTAAAAATATAAGAAATATACAATAATTTGCTTGCCTCAATTGTGGACTGTCATGTGTGAGTATACACACACACAGGCTTGTGCTTATTTATTTATTTTGAAGACAGAGTCTTACTCTCTTGGCCAGGGTGGAATACAGTGGCATGACCACAGCTCACTGCAGACTCAAAAAGCTGGGCTCTAAGGGATCCTTCTGCTTCAACCTCCTGAGTAGCTGGGACTATAGGCACGTACCACCACACCTGGTTAATTTTTAAATTTTTTGTAGGCACATGAGAGTTGCTATGTTGCCCAGGCTGGTCTTGAACTCTTGGCCTCATCAAGTGATCCTCCACTTCAGCCTCTCAAAGTGTTGAGATTACAGGCAGGAGCCACTATGGCCAGGCCTCCAAAATACAACTTGTTAAAAAGCCATAAAAACTGCTCCTTTGTGGAATTTCAAGAAACCAAAGCATTTCATAAACTGAATTTCTGCTTCTTATATACATGGCACTAAAAGATTAGTCAAAAATGCTAAGTACCAAAATAAATAACACAGCTCTGTGATTTTTACCTAAACCAGAAATGGCAAGTGACCTACATACCTACATATACTTTTGTTTGGCCTGCAAATCTTTCTCTTTAACTGAGTTTGCCACCAACATTGTGAACAGTAGCCTTCATCTAAAAATCTTCACCTCCTGCTTATCTGAAAACTCACAATTGGGACAAAACTTGGCTCATCTTCCCTCAGGGTAACGTTTGACTGGGACTGTCTGTCACGCTGTTCAGGTGGCCACGTGGTCTCCAATTTCCCACTTGTAGCCCTCCCCTCATTTCTACACACTCCGTCTGGCCCCACAGGCACTTGAGTTTGTAACCTTGACCTCATTATTTATTCATTTTTGCATTGTCGGAAAGTAAAAATGTGCAAAGAGACAATTGTGGAGAACGGGCGGAGGCAGAAGTCAGTATAACTATTTAGATTCCAAATACAGCTGCAGAGTAGGCAAGTGACACGGGTCTCATTGGGGACTAAACAGCCTTCCCAAGAGCAGGGAGTCGCTCAAGGATGGATACTGCACGGCCTCAGACAGGTGTGCACTCCTCCCTTGCTTAAGACAGTAGAAAAGGTTCCCAGGAGAACTGCTTTACCTGTCCTTGAACAAGGGCTCTAATTAAGGCCAACAAAATAAACTGCTCCTCCATCGGCATGCTGCCTTTCCTAGTTTTTTTTTTGACAGTTTTTGGCTGGGGCTGGGTTTGAACCCGCCACCTCTGGCATATGGGGCTGGCACCCTACTCCTTTGAGCCACAGGCACCATCCTTTTCCATTAGTCTTGAACAATCTCCACAGGCTGAGTTACAGCCCTGGTCAGTTAAAGCCCTGGTGGCTGGGAAGTTGCCACAGGACCTTTCAGATCAGAAGTGCTTCACCTGTGGCCCCCAGGCTTAATGGAATTCAGAGATAGGAACTGACATCTGCCTCCCTGCTAAGCTTTCACTGAGACCCAGACGACAGTGCACTTTTTTCTACTATCCAATCCCAGCTGCTTTAGCAGTACCTGCGACTTTGTCTCTGATTGAAATCACAGATATTTTCATACTGCCTCATAGATGGTGGAGTTATTTTGGAATATCTTTGATATTCATCACTACTCAGAAATCACAGTAGCTCACAGATAAACTACTTGTCATCTAATGAAAAAAGCACTAATATAACTATGTCCCAAATTGGTTTAAAATATTTTGACAACTCTATTTGAATGTAATTGGTTCCTTTCCTATGCATTTTACTTGTTTATTTATTTAAAATGGTTATGAGAGAGGATTTGTGAGTCTTGCCAGGGATTGGTTATGGCTGTAAAGAAAAAGCTCAGTGACCTGTTTTCCATGACTGCTGAGAATTTCAAAAAGGCTTTTAACACTTAATCATCAATCTTATTATCCTTTTGTCAAAGACTTGGGGTACTGGGTAATAGTTACTTTTGGGGGTGTGTCCATTGCTGTATATAAGCCATTGGGCTTTGGAACATAAAAACCAAACTCTGCTTAGTAACCCAGTGATTTTTCTTAAGTTACTTGCAACCTGAACATTATTTCTTCATTTGTAAAATAACACCTACATTACAAGCTGCCATGGAGTGAGGTTCAGATGAAATGACTTATGTGAAAATACTCTGTAACTACAAATCGTGGTGGCTATTACTATTATTATTTTAATGCAGTAAGGTAAATGTAACATATAGAACATACATATCATCATATTTACTATAGTAAGGCAAATATTCCTCATGCTCTTATAGTCAGATGTAAATTTATTACTGGTAAATCTAATTATTCTGAACAAGGCCTCTGTGGAAATCTCTAGGCTTTTCTCTTTCCCTTTTATAAACAAGTCTTCATAGTTGATTAGTTTTGTACACTGGCCTCTATCGCTAACAAACTCCTTATGGCTCATTGGAAAAGGTAAGATTGCCTACCTTGATTAAGATTTAGTTTTTTTACACTGCTTGCTTGGACGCTGCAGGGAAAAGCTAGGACACATAGGAGTAAACCAGGAAACTCAAGTCCACCTCTGAGCAAAGGAAGCCTGTAGAGGATGGAGCCGCTGGCCATGTTCCACAAGTCACTGTGATCAGGCATTTAAAATATTCTGTGCTTTGAATTTATTAGCTGATTGGGCCTTTTTGAATTTTATATATATAAACATTTAGTTTTTCAAAGTCTAGGCTCTCGGTCTCATCAGGATTTAGTGGCTGGAGTCCAGGCCCTCAGCCTCAGCAGAGTCCAGTCTGGCCTCCCTCCTCTCCCCTCAGCCAGCACAGACCTGGCCTTGCCGCAGTCCTTCCTCCGCATGGAAAGGGACCACATTCAGGGAAAAGTGGACGTAGTAAGTGTGATTTATCAACTAAAAAGTAAAGACAAGCTAATTTCTCTTTCCTTCTTCTTCTTTTTTTTTAAGAGACAGGGCCTCTCTGTCACCTAAAGTGCAGTGACATAACTCATGTAAGCATGTCATCCTAGGCTAAAGTAATCCTCTTGCCTCAGCTTCTGAAGTAACTGGGACTACATTATGCCTGGCTTTTAATTTCTTTTTAGTTTTGTTATTTTTAGAGAGACAGTCTTGAACTCCGGGGCTTGAGTGATGTTCCCATCAAGGCCTCCTAAAGTGCTAGCTAGGATTATAGGTAATAAGCCACTGCACTCTGCCCAGTAATTCCAATTAGTTAAAATGTGAACATTAGCAAAGAATATTTAAATACTAAAGCACAATTTTCAAGCCAGAAGGGAGAAAATCTAGGCTAGAGGGTTTCTTACCCTGGGTTCATCATTTGTGATTTTTTAAATATCAAAGCTAATACTAAAAGGGTGTTTTCTTGTTTTTGAGATAGAGTCTCACTCTGTCACCCTGGGTACAGTGCTATAGCATCATAGCTCACAGCAACCTCAACTCTTGGGTTCAAGTAATTCTCTTGCCTCAGTCTCCCCAATGGCTGGGACTATAGGTGCCCACCACAATATCTGGCTATTTTTAGAGATGGTATCTTGCTCTGGCTTAGGCTGGTCTCAAACTCCTGAGCTCATGTAATCTACCCACCTCAGCCTCCTAGAGTGCTAGGATTACAGGTGTGAGAAACCATGCCCAGCAACCAAGAGGGTGTTTATTTATAGTGGTGTGTTAACTAAATAACTAGCACTATGTAGATTACTTAACCTATATTACCCCATGTCATTCTACAAAGACCCTGAGATGTGGATACTGTTAATACTACCCACTTTTTGGATTAGGAAACAGCAACTTTAGCAAGTTAAAAAACAATCTCAGAGTTGTACAGTCACTACGTGACAGGCAGGACTCAGACCAGAGGCCCTCATTCTGCACTCAGACCAGAGGCCCTCACTCCAGAGCCCCTTACTATGCACTCAGACCAGAGGCCCTCACTCCAGAGCCCCTTACTATGCATGCCCCAGCTACCAGGGCCACCTCGTTAGAGCTCAGATTCCTCCCCCACCCGGAGCTCTTGATGCAGCTGGCCGGGCGAGGCACCCATGAGCATGCACGTCTCACAGGCTTCTGAAGCTCATGACCTACCTGTCCTTGAAGTCTGTAAAATTCAGGGAGACGTGGCTAAGAACCACTGGCCTGCTGTGAAGGTTTGTCATTTTGTGGATGGGAAAACTGATGATCCAAGATGCAAAGAATTTGCCCAAGTGGGGTCTACTGACCCTTACTTCCATATGTTCTTAGCGAGTATCATAAACCTACATCAGCAAATTATGGCTTAAATATGGGCTGCCTATTTTTGGAACCAAGACCAGGATTTAAGTTAGGGCAAGTAAGACAAAGTATATCCTATGCATCTTTACTTAAAATTCTGATATTTTAGTCACAAAATTTTTGCATTGATTCTGCTTTAAAAAAATATCCCACTAAAATGCTACATCTCTTGATCACTGAGCTTTTTGGCACCCCTTTAAATTTTGCACCAAGGCCAATGTCGCATTTGCTTCACCCTAGGTCTGTTTCTGGAACTTTCTATGAACTCCCAAGTCAGCAGGAACACGTATCTGGATCCCAGGAATCTCAAAGATCCTGTAAGTAGGGACTGGGTTTGTGTGGCTGAAGTCAGAAGGGTGAACCTTATCTGTTTTTGGCTGTAGTTTCTGAGAGAAGAGCTAACTGAATCATGTGAAAAATCCAAAAAGGACATTCAGCCACATGCCTTGGAAGTGATTTTGTGACCTGACATAGCCACAGAGCTAGGGGCGAGAAAAAGGTCCAAATACTTGGCTTGCCACAGTTGGAATATGATAAAACAAATGAAAAAGGGCTTTGCTTTTCCTCTCTGCCTCTGGCCTGTGAAGCCTCCAACCTGAAAGACAAATCTGAATTACTGAGGCTTTCTGTGTGGGATTTAAAGCCCTACGCTGATTATTAGGCCAGCTTTGTTTTATTCTGCCTAAGCACCTTAACAAGAAAGGAGCAGAAGCACAGTGCAGGCGGGGACCCAGGACCGGAAGGGGACAGCGGCCTCACCTTGAAAGAGCATGGTCTGGCTGAAGTCACTGCGCATGTCGTTCCGGCACACGGCCTGAACTCGGAACAGGTAAAGGCTGTCGGGTGAGACGTGGCTAATGGTTGCTTTCTGCAGGTGAAGAAAGACATGGCGGTGAGTTGGTTTTTGAGGGCCAGTGCACACTTCGTATTCTAAAGGTAAACCCGGGTATGGACGCAAGGGCTTCCAGACACCACGTTTTCCTCCTGACCAGAGGCTCACTTCAGAAGCCCATTCAGACCCTGCCTAGAAATCTGTTTTCATGACCTTGCCTAAGAATCTGTTTCAGCACTGAAATGTGAGGGATGAGAGAAATTTCCTTTTCATTTTATTTTATTTGTTTTAGACAGTCTCACTCTGTCATCCTGGGTAGAGTGCCGTGGCGTCACAGCTCACAGCAACCTCAAACTCCTGGGCTTAAATGCTACTCTTGCCTCAGCCACCCGAGTAGCTGGGATTACAGGTGCCCACCCCAACACCTGACTAGTTTTTCTATTTTTGGTAGAGATGGGGTCTCCCTCATGCTCAGGCTGGTCTTGAACTCCAGAGCTCAGGCAATCTACCTGCCTTGGTTTCCCAGAGTGCTAGGATTATAGGCGTGAGCCCCTGCACCTGGCCAGTAACAGAAATTTAAATAACATCATTCTTGACTATGGCTTAGAATGTGTTTTCAACCCTCTTTATACTCACAAGGCTTGGACTTTTGTGATAATTACTGATCCTGATAAACTGTAATTACTTCTCCTAGACAGCCTTTAGAATTATCAAGTATACGGAAGCATCAGGGCCATGCAGAGGTTAGAACATCAACAGAAAAATCCCTGCATGTCTGATTCTTTGCAGTCTAAAGGCCTCTTTGTATCTTGACTGTGCAGAGTATGGGGCATGGAGCAAGAAAAGCTCCAGGCTGGCGGCAGAGGCAACGCCCCCTGGCCTGGCCACACCTCACTAGTTGTGCGACCCCATGCACCTCCTCAGTGTCTCTGCCTCTGCTATCTTCAACTTCAAATGTAAAGTGGGGCGAGGTTCTCCTGAGAACCGTTTGACACAGGCCGAGCCACACCATAATGTGCACTATGTGCTGGGACCTGTGCAGTGTCTGCATAAGTCAAGTCAAGTTACAAGAACCCGATCCTAGGAAAGCACGCCACTGGTCTAACACGGGGGTGGCAAGCGACCACCCGCCATCTGAATCTGTAAATCAACTTTCCTCGGCACACAGCCAAGGCCATTTGTTGATGTGTTGTCTCTGGTTGCTCCTGCCCCGCAATGGGACACTTGAGCAGCTACATGACAGAGACTGTGCGACCTGGAAAGCATAAAATTCCTAGAAGTTTGCCACCTCAGGTCCCCACTCCTTGAAGTTTTGTTCCAACAGCCTTTAAAAATGAGAAAACAGAAAATTCCTAAGGAGCAGATAGCTCTTAACGTTCTGAAGAAACAACAACAAAAGCAACTGATTTTCAAAGACTCTTCCTAATGGATCTTGCCATCAAAATTGGGTATTCGGGGCCACAAACAGCAGCGGCTCTGTGGGCTTAACCACTGGGTGGGTTTTCCCGCAGCCATTGAAAACCTCTGAACTGGTATTAAAATGTTATTGTGGTCACACCTGCTGCCATCGCCTAAAAAACTGCTTCCTGGTGAGAGCGGGAGGTTAGGGCCGTGTTATTTCACTTTAAGCCTCATTTATCTCTTTGGGAAAAGGTGGGTAGTACCACCAGTTCCACGGGTTTCTGGTGAGGATGTAAAAGACGATGCAGCTAGAAAATTCTGCTACACAGTATTACTTTTAGGTTTCTGGGCCACAATAACCACAAGTTAGAGAATAGCTTTTTTGCTACTAAGTCAGCCCTCTGGGCTTGTTGAGGAGTTAAGAAAATTAATTTTGGTGTGCCCCCAAAGAAAATAACCACCCC
Organism: Arctocebus calabarensis; assembly: GCA_963573935.1. Taxonomy (NCBI): domain Eukaryota; kingdom Metazoa; phylum Chordata; class Mammalia; order Primates; family Lorisidae; genus Arctocebus; species Arctocebus calabarensis. The sequence continues at coordinate 5,864 of CAUYON010195738.1, read as the reverse complement.
TAGAAATTCTTATAAAATAGAACTTGCTGTCAAAGCATGTTTTTCTTTACATCTCTCTCTTTCTCTGAAACTAATTTATGCCTCAATCTCTAAACCTCTGACCCCATCTTCTGTTCCGAGCAAAAATCTTCCCTCCATCTATGCAGGGATTTATTAGAATTCTCTCTAAGCTAGGATCTATTCATCTTTGCATGTTTAATTATTTTCCACTTAGAACAAGAAACCGCCTAAGTGCCTAGATAGTTTCTGCTGATTAATGCAAGCCATCTTTACTTCCAAAAGAGAAAAGTCCCTTATGGACTTCCAGTTTTGACAAGAGAAAGGTTAAAACACATCATAACCTTGGGTGCCTTTCAATAGATTCCTCCTTGATTTCATGAAGCTCACCATTCCCTAATGTGGCCCAGATAATAACGTCTAGCAGGGAAATTGGAAATATAAATGGAAATGAAGTAAAAGAATCTTCATCTAAAGAAGAAATAAGAAAAATATTATTCTATGACTGATTGAATGGGCCCCAAGGACTCGGTATTGAGAGAAAAAAAGCGATAACAGTCATTAAGAATCCCACTTGGTGCTACTACATTTTTCATGTGCATATACAATTACGGATTTCATTATTCTAAACCCTTCCTTTGATTAACAATAAACACCAGGCTTTCAAACCCCAATGTGTCACTGAGTTTCAAGACAAAGACTTCAAGGCTAGTGCTTGTTGGAGGGTTTGCTTTTGTGGAAGAAAATGGCTTCCACAAACATCTGTTCTGGAGGGCCTTGCTGGGTGCTGGACACCAGACAGTTACGTAAATTTTAAGAGGTGAAGCAGAATTGGGCACGTGTTGCTGGCTGTAAGGGACACTAGACAGTAGAGTATTACAAAGCCTGAGAGCAGAGATGAAAAGTTACACAGCCACAGGGATCCAGCAGGTGTTGGTAATGTGTAAGGCAGAACAAGCATGACAAAAAGGAGTGGCAGAGATGGCGAGTAGCTGGTGGCAGTGGGGATGTTAGTGATGGTAGCTGCAGTAGGGGAGGAATAATTATAGTAATAACACTTAATGTTTATGTAGTGTTCACTGTGTGCCGGGACTTGAGCATTTGCGGAACTCAGTTTCAATAACCCTGTCGTATGAAAAGGGCCTTGTGGAGGTTTGTCTTTTTGTTAGAAATGAAAGATAAAGTAGCCAGTTTGGGAAGACCCAACACAAAGAAATTACCTGGCTCTCCTGGTCACATGGCTGGAGGAGAGTGTAGGGTCAGGATGGAGGCCAGGCAGGCTCCACCCAGTGCAGGCCCCCTCGCCCCCGCCCGCTATGCCAGGAGGCACAGTCCGTGGTGACATCCATGCTCAGCAGGCAGCGGTGCAGCAGGGGGCCCCTTCCCCACCATAGGGCAGCGTGCGCAGACCTGAAGGGGCCTTACCAAGTCTGTGTCGCTGTCCTTGGTGAAAGTCTTCTCCTTCTCATCCTCGTTCTTGGTCCAGCTGTAGGAGATCATGTAGTTCATGATGGGAGGGTGGTAGATGGTCTCCGGCTGGCTCCAGGACACCTGCAGTGCCGTCTGGTTCAGAGGCTGCACCTTCATGTGGATGGGTGGAGAGCTGCAAACTGGAGACACAGAAGGCCGAGCTCAGACAGCGACCAGCCACACACACTGCTTGTCGTGTGCTTCTGAGGATGGCAATCTCGACAAGTGTGAAGCCATGTGGGGCACACCCACACACTCTTCATCTGGGTCTTCCTTTTAACATTTTACCCCATCTGTCCTCTCCCTCACTTTCTACACACACACACAGCTGCTTTTCTGCTGAGCCACTGAGAGCAAGTTGCAGGCATTCTGACGCTCCTCCCCTAAATACTCTGGCTTGTGTCTGCTGAGAATAAGGACCTGCTGCTGTAGAGCCATAATACCACTGTCACAGCTAAGAAGCTAGACACGACTTCAATAATTCTCTCTCATCTATAGCCCAGATTCAAATTGCTCCAATTGCCTCCAAAAGAACCTTTATCACTGTCCCCCGCCCCCAACTTTGGCCTTTGTTTCCCATGATGGTCTTATTGAAGGAGCCAGCCCAACTGACCAGTGCAGTGTTCCAACTACCTAAAATTGCAGATGAATTTTATTATAAACAGATAAGAGTGTAAATAAATACAATTTAAAATGAGACTTTAGGTAGTTTTAAGCAAAGGCACACAAAATAAGGATGACTTTCTCTGGACCAGCAGACCCCATGTAATTATCCTATATCTTCTCATTCCTTATGGCTGGGAAGCTCTAAGAAACATGTTGGATCCACATCGAGTGTTGAGAGCTTCCCGTCAGCCTTTACATGGGTTCTTTAATGGAGCGTCTATGCCCCAGTGCCTGTGGTCCCTGGCTTCACAGGGCTGGTGGTCCAGAGCAGGGTTTATCAGCCATCAGCCTCCAGCCTCCGCACTACTGGCCTCTTGAGCTAGACAATGCTTTGCTCCTAAGGGGGCTCCTGTGCACTCTGTAGCAGCAACCCTGGTCTCTACCCACTAGATGCCAGCAGCATCACTCCCCAGTCCCTGCCCACTGTGCAAACTAGGAACGTGTTTAGATATTGCCGCATGTCCCCTGGGGAGCCAACTGCCTTGGACTAAGAACCTCCTGTCTAAAAGGGGAGACGAAGACTCACCAAAGAATTGCACATGCAGAGCTAATGTCACATACCAGGACAGGATGGATGGGGAAGAGGGGAGGCACACGGTATTTCCTAAGCATGTAAAAGGAGGCTGTGACGTGGGCCTTGGAACCCAGGGAAGACTCCCTTGGGGAAGGTTCATGCAACTGAGAGCTATGTGGAAATGAACCAGGTGGGACTCAGAAAGATGGGAGGGTGGGCAAAGGGGCCATGGGAGGAAGGCCTGAGGAGCTGGGGGAGGGTGCAGAGAAGACAAGCAGGTGAAGGTGTTGGGGAAGAAGCCTCCGGCGCCAGAATCAAACTCTGGACTTTCTCCTACCAGCCCTCGGAAGTCACGGGAAAGGTCTGTGCCTAAGGATGATAGAATCAGGTTGCCCGTATACAAGATCCCCTGAGCTTCAGCTGAGTAGAGCAGACCCCAGAGGAGGCAGGAGTGCAGCGGCAGACATTGAGAAGGGGCTGCAGGGTCTCGAGCTCACGCTGGGAGGTAAATCCAAGAGGCAGGATGGGTGTGAGAGGGATGCAGTGAGGGGACCTGCTGGTGTGGGTGCAGGAGCTGGGTGAGGACAGCGTGCTGGCCAGGGGACCTCGGCTTGCCATCTACCTGCTGGTGTCTCCTGGAGCCCACCCACATGCCCAGCAGCCCACCTGGAGCCACGCTCTCCTATTCTCTACCCCCATCCCAGGCCAACTCCAGGGAGCAGGATGGCTTTCCTGTCAGAGAAGAGTGGCCCAGCTTTAAGGGCCTGGCCGCTGGAGAGAAGCAGAGATTGGCTTTGACTGAGTGGCAACCTTTTGCTCTTTGATTGCCAAACCCTGGTTCCGTTGGAGAGGTTCACTGTGTGCAGGAAGAAAGGGACAAGTTAATGAGGCGTTCCCACTGCCCGTAGAACCCCAGGAGGCATTGCACTGCCTGCCGGGTAAATGCCACCAGAGCAGGGACATCAAACAAAGAATCTTAAGGGAGGATTCTGCAAAGGCGCTGAGGGCACAATGACAGCCCACAGACACTAGGTGGCACCAACTCACTATTTTTATAACAAATACCCCAACTTAATAAGAGGCTTTTAGTTTCTCAACACTGAATGTAGAGAATTGTGGGGGGAAGATCAGGAAACAGTCACACCTTAATCTTTTGAAATATTAATAATGAACCAAGGCGATTTATATAAACTTCTATACTTTATAATGATGACCATGTCAGATTTCCTAACTTCCACATGTTTTCTCACCTCCTACCTTGTTTTTATCTATCTTGTCTTCTGAAACCCTTCACCCCCATGCTCCAACTAGTGGAAGAAATGCTGGATGCATCTCTCCAGCAGTTGCATCACACTCACATAAATAATCCTATCACCCACAGGCAGATGCAATCATTCTTCTTATTTACTTTTTGAAATGAAAATAGTTGACTTTTTCTGCATGGATTAAGATGATTCTTGTTAGTAATTTTTTTTGTGAACCCAAGTAAGTGCAAAAAAGAAAAAGAAAATCACCCTAAATCCAAGGGCCCAGAGATGAGCACAGTGCACATTCTACAGGTCCAACATGCAGATACCTCTCCACACACATATGAAAATACACACAATTTGTTTTTTTTTTTTTTTTTGAGACAGAGCCTCAAGCTGTCACCTGGATAGAGTACTGTGGCATCACAGCTCACAGCAACCTCCAATTCCTGGGCTCAAGCGAGTCTCCTGCCTCCGCCTCCCATGTAGCTGGGACTACAGGTGCCTGCCACAATGCCTGGCCATTTTTTGGTTGCAGGCGTCATTGTTGTTTGGCGGGCCCAGGCTGGATTCAAACCTGCCAGCTCAGGTGTACGTGGCTGGTGCCATAGCCACTTGAGACACAGGTGCTGAGACACACAATTTGATGTAAATGGAAAAGGATAGGTATGGCACTATAACTAAACTATTCTAGTTGTGGCATTGCACTAGTTAATTCATCAGTGTACTTCCTTGTGAGTAAACAGAGGTTGGTATCATTGTCTCGAACGAAGATATAGAATCTTACTATAAGATTAAAAAATATAGTAGAACCTCCATAGTTGACCATCTCCTTAAGTTGACCTTATTTTCATAGACCAGACATAAACCGCATGTATGTGTCTGAATGGTAGGCCTAGTTCCTTATGTTGCCCATCTCTCTATGTTGACCAGTTTGTTACAGCCCCTGGTTTGTCAACTTACAGAGGTTGTAATATATATATTTTTTAGGAGACAGAGTCTCACTTTGTCGCCCTGAGTAGAGTGCTATGGCATCACAGCTCACAGCAACCTCTAGCTCTTGGACCTAGGCGATTCTCTTGCCTCAGCCCTCGGAGTAGCTGGGATTACAGGTGCCCGCCACAATACCCGGACATTCTTTTGTTGCAGTTTGGCCAGGGCCAGGTTCGAACTCACCACCCTTGGTATATGGGGCTGGTGCCCTACTCACTGAGCCACAGGTGCCGCCCAGGTTGTGCTGTATTGAATTAACCTCTCAAAGGACATAGGTCTGGCCTCACTCTTAATGGTATCACATCCTAGAAAGGGAATTCTGGAACTGAAGGGCCTCCAAAGACCTGGTGCTTGTCCCAGAATATAACAAGGCCAGGAGTTTGTAGGCTGAGAAACCCATGTCTGCCCTATAGGAAGAACATTCTGAACAGAATCTTCTCTTCTGCTCTCTATTCTCCAGCCTGAGTAGGGAGGGTTTTTCTAGGCTTAGTGGGCCAAATTTGGAGGAGGCATTTGCAGATGACAAGGAGGACCTAGAATAGAGATTGGCTATAATAGAGACTTTGCTGTAAAGGACCAGATAGGAAATATTTCCAGTTCTCCATCTCTATAACTACTACTGATTCTGCTTTTCAAGTACAAAATAGCACAGATAGTATGTAAAAATGAATGAGTATATAGCTATGCTCCAATAAAATTTTATTTATGGATATAATTTTACTTTCATATGATTTTCATATGTCATGGAATATTCGTTTGATCTTTTTCCACTGTTTAAAAATGCAAAAAACATTCTTGCCTCAGGGCTACACAAGAGGTGGTGAACAGCAAGTTTTGCTGATCCCAAACTTAAAAGATAAAGGGAGGCCAAACATTATTTGAAACATGGTTATCAGCTTTTTTTTGTTTGTTTTGGAGATAAGTTCTGGCTGTGTGGCCCAGGCTCAGGTACAGTGGTGTCATCCTAGCTCACAGCA
>CAUYON010195737.1:0-17792 GCA_963573935.1 Arctocebus calabarensis | reverse complement strand
CATGGCATTTTCTTGATCACTATATAAAGACATTGATACTCTACATTTAATAAGTTTCCCCAGTACCCTGCTAAGATGCACCGTAGGTGTGATCCCACCAATTGCCCTCCCTCCACCCATACTCCCCCCTCCCCTCCCTTTATTTTTTTTCTTTTTTTGCAGTTTTTGACTGGGCCGGATTCGAACCCACCACCCCATGGGACCGGCGCCCTACTCCTTGGAGCCACAGGCACCACCCTGATTAACGTCATCTTTTGAGTGAACATTATATTACATACTCAGTGCTAGGGCAATTCAATACAACTTCGAGCAAGTAATACACAGACGATATCCCCTAAAATGTGTAGACCTTTATTTTGGCACCCCTGGAGTATATACATCCACACGAAAAAGTATATATTTATGCTTCTCTCCTTAGATGCAGTCATCCTGTTGTGTGGAGTGTTTGCCTTTGTACTATTTGCTTTCTTATGACAAGGGACAATGGTTTGGGTTTGGATGGAGTTTTTTTGTTTTTTGTTTTAAATAGGCACATAAGATTCTAGTTTCCGGAGGCTGGGAACAGTGTGTGGGGGTGATGAAGAGAGGTTGGTTAATGGGTACAAATGCATAGTTAGGTGGAAGAAATAAGTCTCGCTGTTCACAGCAGAGTGAGAGGGGTCCAGTTAGCAATATGTATTGTGTATTTCAAAAACAGGAAGGGATTGCAAATGTTCCCCACCAAAAGAAATGATAAATGTTTCAGCTGCTAAATATTCCAAATGCCCTGACTGGATAATAATGTATTGTGTGTATGTATCCAAAGATCTCATGCATCCTATTAATATGTAAAAATAATAGGTACCAGAAAAAAACAGACATATAACATATTAAAATGGGAGTCATTTCAAAACTCAGTTTCATAAAACAAAAAATATTTCACTGATACTTCTGATTGCAATAACCAGTCACAAGCCCTTCCCAAAGGTGCCTTCTGGTACCTCAAGGATAGACAGGAGATAAAAGCAATATCCAAAGGTCATGGTGGAAAGCAAACCCTAGCTGACTTCACCTCAAAAATATAACTCCGGTGGAACAGTGAAATTTTTCCCTGCCCATTTGCAATCTATAAATCATACCTTATTGAAATTTGGTAGAAAATGTTCTGTAATATACTAGAAATTTCTATTAACTGGTCAAGAAGAAGGGTCTAACTACAGGTAAAAACAAAAAAAAGGAAAAGGACTAATGGCTGATAAATGGCTATCCCTGGGAGCAAGTGGCAGCCTGTGGTACTGAGCACCCGTCTCTGGCTCTGCCTTATTCTCTAGAGCCGATGCTTTCCCACTGCAGTGAGTGGGCGTGCCTGCCCTCTGGCCATCGCTGGTCCCTGGGTTCAGTTATTACCTGGTTCCTAAGTCCACGTTTGGTCAGTGGGACCCAAGAGAGTGTGGGCGACTGCCTGAGTGTGTCTTCCTTTTGTTTACTGTACCCCCAGCCCAGCATTTAGTTCAATATTGTGGAGTGGTAGGCAGTGTGCCCAGGAAAACATTACCAGGGATTGGTCTGGTGGGAAGCCTTTAGAGGGATAATGAAAGATCAATCCAGATGAGCACTGTTGCAAACAGTCGACTTGTTCTGCACCTTGGTATAGCTAGGGGCTTCATTTGTTTCTTTCTCCATGGATTCCGTGTTTCTGGATTTTTGTGCATCTCAAAACTTTCATTCATTTCCACTTCAATTTCAGGGCTGTGGCCATAGTGACCACCTTGTGCACCCCAAACTTTTGCTGCACCTTCTTCTGCTAAGAGCTCACCCCTTCTGGTCTCTGTTTGCAACCGCGCCTGGACATGACAGGTGCCGCCCGGCTACTCCGTATTCACCCGCACCTTTCCCCTTGACTTGTCTCATTTTTTCTCATACCTTCCCCTCCACCATTATCCCCCTGGAATACAGGTTCCTTGGGGGCAGGTGTTTTGTGTATTTGCTGCTATGTCAGTCAATATTCTCTGGGTCAAAAAAATATAATTAAAGATGAGACTGCTCTCTTCTAGCCAAGGGTCCGATGCTTCCACAGTGGAGGAAGGCACAGTGTTCTCATTTGAAAATTCATGGCATCATGTAAGGGACAAATCCCAAAAAATAATTTTGGAAAAATTACATAATGTTGGTATAATTTTTTTTGATTTTTAGACAGAATCTCATTTCGTCACCCTCAGTAGAGTGCTGAGGCATCTTAGCTCACCACAACCTCCAACTCTTGGGTTCAAGTGATTCTCTTGCTCAGCCTCCTGAGTAGCTGGGACTACAGGCGCCTGCCACAATGTCCAGCTAGTTTATAAAGATAGGGTCTTTCTCTGGCTCAGGCTGGTCTCGAACCTTTGAGTTCAAGCAATCCCTTGGCCTCCCAGAGTGCTGGGATTACAGGCATGAGACCGGTGCCTGGCAATATAAAAATGTTGTTATAGAAAAATATAGAAGAAAAAACAATCTGCATAGGGGACAGAGGGAAGGGTGCATGGCAGGGGCCATAGGAAAGGAGATTTGCCTGGTGCAGAGAGAAGAAAGGGCCTTTGGATGGAGAGGAAAGCACGTGTGCAAGGCGTGGAGCTGTGCAAGTTCTCATCTTTCATGGGAATGACTAGGGAAGTATACAAGGTCATTAAAAGTTAGAATTCGAGAAGGAGACATTAGCAGGAGAGAAGAGGAAGCTTGGCGCATCCACTGTGCCTTGAGATCAGTAACAGATCCCACGTGCAGAGCCGGGATGCACAGCTTTCTCTGAAGATATTGGAATATGGGCCGTTTTTCTACAATATTACTATTAACATCCGCAGAGATACTGACTAGGAAATGCAATCAGGAATTACTACTAAATAAACTCTTCTAAGAATTATAGAAATATATTGTGTTAACAGGAAAAAAAACACAGATAGAAAAGCCTATGATGCCATTGTGAATAAAGGACAGAGAAGGCCCCACGTGGGTATATGCTCCATTGGTATAATAAAGTTGGATACTTAAAAAATAAACTCGTTTGTATCAGTGTTACTGGCAGCTGTTTGCAGCCCGCTTTCAAGGCAAAAATTCTTCCAAATAAGATTGCTCATCCAGCACACCATAAGACACGTCTGCTTTAAAGTGGGCTTTGCAATCAAAGGTGTGTTCTTTTGCTTTTACAAAGACAGTCTGTGCTTATGTGGAACCGAGATGAAACTGACTTTTTTTTTTTTTGCAAGCTTTTGTAATATTTTTCTATTGGTTATGAGTAAATAAATATTCACAAACTGTAACCACATTACATTTGACTCCCGCAAGTATTTGTAGGCTCTCCTAAAGAGTTTGGAAAACCCCAATAAAGAGTGTTTATTGTAGTTACAGTTGGGGTTTCTTTGCTCAGCTGTGTGTGAAAGAGGAAAGTTCCCCTGAAACTTTTGATAATTGCTAGGGCTGGAAAGGGTCATCCCAGTTCACGTGCTGGAAACGAGATCCCAGTGTGGGGAGTGAGGAAGGGCCTTCTGGGGAGTGTTTAGGCCGGGAGGCTCCACACTCCTGAGTGGACACGGATATTCTAAAAGAGCTTCTCCCTCCTGCCGTGGGAGGCCACGGCAAGAAGGCTCTCCACAGAAGCCAGTGCATTGACCTTGGACTTCCCGGCCTCCAGAGCTGCAATAAATAACAGTCTGTCCTTTATAACTGACCCAGTCTCAGGTATTTTGTTATAGCAGCACAAACAAGGAAGAAGTAATCGAAAGACTTATTTTCAGCCTGTGCCAGGCGCGCGAGAATGAGAAACAGATGGGATGAAAGGAATGGAGTTTCCCAGACGCAGGGGAAATACCGCAGCAGAGATTCAGAGACTGGTTTCACGGCCATTGCCGTTCTTTGGAGTATTCTATTTAAATTTATTTTGGATAATGATGAAAGTAAACACAGAGGAGTATTAATAGTCTCAGAGTGACACTAATTGAATGCATATAGAGAGGGATTTAGGTATTAGTGTTAGGAAGATTTAAGTCTTTGATATATAAAGTGGCCGGTTTCACGATTACCACTGAATGTAGCAAGTTTCTGAGAAATCAAGTAGTCAGAGCCAGGCTTGAAAGATCCACTTAAGGCAGTGAAGTAGCAAGAAAAACCAACAAAGTCAGGTTAAAATGAATAGCAACTGGGCAGAATTAAAGGGAATAGATAATAGATCAGAATATCTTAAATCGCTAAGAAATGTTTTTCTTTAAGATAATGTTTCACTTTATATAATGTTAATGGTCATGCAGGCGTTATAAGCAATTATTAAGTTCTGATTAGAGTTAACTATTGAACAGCTTGGGTTTAACTGCTCCAGTCCACATATATGCAGATTTATCTTCAACAAGTATATGAGAAAGATTTTTTTGAGATTTGCAATAATTTGAAAAAACACACGGATGAACCACATAATCTATAAATATTGAAAAAATTGAAAAGCTAGGCATGTCTTGATTGCACAAAGTATATTTAGATACTAGTCTAGGCTGCTAGCTGTTAAATTTTCGAGGAGTCAAAATTTAAGCTCAGATTTTTTACCAAACAAGGGTCGCTGCCAACACCTCTATGTTGTCCAAGGGACAATGTGTAAGATATTGGAATAGAGCTAATGTTTATATGAAGGAGGAACAAACAGAAACCCTTCTATCACAATTCTTTACTTTTAGTACCGGAGTGATAAATATTCAAAGACTGTAACAAACAATCCCATGAGTGACATCAAAAGTTATTAAGGAATTTATGGGATCTTAAAAGTAGAAGAAATCAGATGCGATTTTGGTATTCAGTGACCATTTTATGGAAATCACATTAGATTTGGGAGGAGAGAAACACTTTTTTCCAACCCGTCATATACACACATGCATATTAAAATAATTCTTCACACCCATTAATAATTTACAATAGTTGGTCCCTTTGTGTTGCTGGAGGGTAGCAGAGAATGTTGATACTGAAGACACTGCAGAAGTCCTACCCATTATATGTTCATTAAAAACAAATGCACAGTTAAAGGTAAGACTCTAACGACTTGGAGCACTGTTTTGTCACTGTGCACGAGTAAATAAACTAAAAGCTCCTCCCCCAGCATGACTCACACACGGTCCTTCACTCAGAGAAAGGACAGTGTCATTGTCAGAGGAGGGAAACATCAAAAAGACGCACATACCTGAAAAGGTGATGTTGAAGCCCTCATAGGAAATGGAAAAGTCTGATATAAATCGGAGCTGGGCAGTGAAGTTTCCAAACAAACCTGCCTTGATAGTATGAGGCAAGACCGACCCAGTGAGCCTGGCAACGGGCTCAGAGAAACTTCCGTCCTCTGTGATCAGTAAATAGTCGTGGGAGCTCTCCAGGTGAAAGGTGTGGAAGATCATCTGAACCCCTGAGAAATGGGGGGTGGAGGGCAGAGATGGAGAGGGAAAGATAAAGACAGAGGGAGAGTGTGAGAGAGAGAGAGGGAGAGAGAGAGAGAGAGATAGGGATGAGGGGGCAGAGAGAGGGAGGGAAAGACAGAGTGATAGAGAAGGGACAGAGACAGAGAGATGGTATCAAAAGTGGAGAGAGAGAGTGAGAGAGAGACAGAGGAGGGCAGAGAGAGAGGTCAGCAAAATTAATATTTGCTGATAATTAATTCTGGCTCAGAGACATCAAAGTCTTAAATCAAAACATTAAACAAGTATCTCACTGTTTAAACCCAACTTTGCAGCTTAAGAGAGTGGCTTTAGAAATGAAGAAGAGAGGACAAACAACAAAAAATATAAATGCTTATGTATACATAAGCACTGATATGGAGGTAGGTGTAGGTAGGGATGGAGGTAAGTGTAGATACAGGTGCAGGAGTAGATGCAGGTGCAGGTGTAGATGTGGGCACAGGACTAGATACAGGTGCAGGTGTAGATACAGGTACAGGTGTAGATGCAGGGGTAGATACAGGTACAAGTGTAGGTGCAGGTGCAGGCGTAGCTACAGGTACAGGTGTAGATGCAGGTACAGGTGTGGATGCAGGTACAAGTGTAGATGCAGGTGCAGGGGTAGATACAGGTACAGGTGTAGATGCAGGTGCAGGGGTAGATACAGGTACAAGTGTAGATGCAGGTGCAGGAGTAGCTACAGATGCAGGTGCAGGGTTAGATATAGGTACAGGTGTAAGATTCAGGTACAGGTGTAGATGCAGGTGCAGGTGTAGATACAGGTACAGGTGTAGATGCAGGTGCAGGTGTAGATACAGGTACAGGTGTAGATGTAGGTGTAGATACAGGTACAGGTGTAGATACAGATGCAGGTGTAGATACAGGTACAGGTGTAGATGCAGCTGCAGGTGTAGATGCAGGTGCAGGTGTAGATGCAGGTACAGGTGTCAGTGCAGGTGTAGATACAGGTACAGGTGTAGATGTAGGTGCAGTAGATACAGGTGCAAGTGCAAATGCAGGTGTAGCTATAGATACAGGTGCATTTATACCTGCACCCGTATCTACACCTGCACCTGTATCTACACCTGCATCCACATCTGTACCTGTACCTATACCTCCACCCACATCTACACTTGCACCTGTATCTACACCTGTACCCACATCTACACCTACACCCACACCTACACCTGCATCTGTATCTATACCTGCACCCACATCTACACCTTTACCTGTATCTACACCTCCACCCACACTTGCACCTGCACCTACACCTGCACCTTTATCTACTCCTCCACCTGCACCTACACCTGCACTCACTTCTACACCTGTACCCCACATCTACACCTGCACCTGTACCTACACCTCCACTTGTATCTACACCTGCACCTGTGTCTACATTCCACCTATTCCTACACACTCATAATGCATTATTTCTGAATTTCTAGAGTAGAATGAATAAAATTAATTATGACTATGAATATGTCATTTTAATATGAATGCATATTTTTACGATGACAAAGCCTTGGTCATTCAGAATATGTCTCTTCCTCTAAATTTTCTTTAGGCAAAGTTCTTTAAAATGCACTCACAGTTACATTGTGTAACACAGTAAATATAATAAAATATGAAAATTTAACATCATGTTGAGGCTTTAAAATGAAGAATACAGTATCTATTCCATAAGGCATTCTTAGACTATAGGAAGGTAAGTGGTTTATTTTGTGTGATAATACTGGGTAAACTTAAAATACAATGTAACTGCAAACATTATTATAGATTTGTCATGTAAATTAGATGTCTAGATAACTGCTTTTTATGTTTTTATTTAATCAACATTCAAATTTTCTTTAATTGATGCCTTTATTTCTTACTATTATTTTTAATTTTTAAGCTTATCTTAACATTCATATATTCCCATTATCTGATAAAGAGCAAAACAAGAAATATACATTGGTTTGTAGCTCCAAAAATTAAAAAAATCTTCCAAAATCTTATTAAAAATAAAAATCAATAATCTGAAACATATACAAGAAAATCCGATATCTTAATTGTTCTCACGGTACCATATTTTTCTTTCTTCTTCATGCTTTTGTCTCATTTCCTATTCTGTGTGTTTGAGATCTATGGCATGTTCTTACCTTTTCCATGAGATACTTCAATGGTCCAGGTGCAGTTTAGAGAATTTGGATAAAAATCTGGAAACCCAGGAGAAAGGACTGTTCCGCTTTTCCCATGAATGTAGCCTCCACATAGGGCTTAAAGTAATAAAGAGAGAGTATCATAATTTATGAGCCCCACAATGACTTCTAGGTCACAATGATTGCTAGAACAAAATGCTTCTAAAATGACAAGATCAAATGTCATATCCATGAAAAATCAAGAAAACCTGTACTTTCACTTGCAATTGTAACTTGCCAGTTCATGTGCAGGTATTGTAACCAAGAGAGGACCTTGAAAATCTAAGAGGAGAAGGCTCAGCAGTTCCAGGATGCAGCCACCCAAGTCCCCAGACAGCGGGTGGCCCTCCTGTGAGCTGTTGGGCTTTGCAGCACCTCAGTGAGTTTAAATACCCTACAACAAAGCATGCCACATTCAAAACTGACACAGAGACTCATGTTTAAAGGCACGAAGATAAATTATATATAATAATTTCAATGGAAACGTAGCAACCTTTAGAATGTCAGCATAATACTGGAGTTGAAATCTGCGGACTCTTGACATGAGTTCAAACTCCAGCCCTGCTGTTTGCTGGCTCTGAGATCTTTGGCAAGTCATTTGCCTTCTATCCAGGACATCTGGAAAATCGAAATAGTGATAATGCCTATCTCATGGATGGAAGTTTGCAATGATTCCCATTGTAGAACACAAGTTACAGGGTCTCATCAATATTGACCCCACAAAATAGTAGCTACTGACAGGTGTTCACAGGGATTTGATCTTTAAGCAGCAGAGGTGGAGTCCTGAACATACAATATTCATCAAAGACACAAATTGGTAACTGTTCATTTGTTTACAATTGAATTAGTGTAAATGAACACATTAACTTATCAAATTCATGAAAAATTTAAAACATGAAATTAAACCATTTTATGTAAAATTGAGACATCACATCTCTAATGTCAGGAGTCTTGACTCTGAATTGTACATATTTCATGTAAACTGATAAAAGTTGATTTGGGTCCAGCTACATTTAAAACTGTTCAATATTTTTTTCATTCTCTGTCCTAATGCCATGAAGAAAAGCTGTTGCATCACACATTGGGGGAGGTCTGGCGGGGGGTGCTCCGCCCACTCCTCGGCCCCCAGAAATCACTAACCCAGCCCTATCTCACTGCCCTTTAGCGGTGAAGTCACAAACACAGTTATAGACCAAGCAGTTCTCATGCTTATTTCGATTCATGTGAGTGCAAAAACAACACAGTCTAATTCATACACTCTGAAGATTTTGTATAAAAATAACTTCATAAATCCTACGTGTTTTCAGGAAAAGGAAATGTGATATACAGAAAATTAAATTTTCATTCTCATCTAAAATTGAAGAGAGGATGGAATGAAATAAAATATCTGGCTTACATTTCAGTACTCACCCAAGTCTGCAACTGTATCCATATATAGACATGCCTATATTCCCAAGGCAGAGCTACAAATATAGCTGCATATAATTTGAATTACATTAACGTGTTTCTTTAAGCATAGCAGAGTATTTTCTGGGTATTTGTGAAAGATACAGTAAAATTTTACTCTTGCTATCCTTAATGTGATAATTTCTTGAGTTTTACTTTTGTATTTACATAACTACCCAACATCAAGAATGCTGATGCAGTATATTGGAATTCTTTGGGACGGCGACTAAGGCTCACGGAAAACAAAAATGACTCAGACAGAGGAGGCCCAGGAACTGGCATTCAAGGCAGGTGAACTTCCCTGTCCCTCATTTCACCTCAGCAAATCGATTTATTTGCTAAAGTTCTTACTTTATTATATGATTTAAAAATGTCTTTCCTCTAACTGTGCTGATGTCTTGCAAACTTTTTAACAGTGCTGCTACAAATATAGCCATTTTCCAATCAATGCTTGAAGAGTGTAAGGAGTTTGCAAAAATATTTATTTAATAAAAAATTTGTTTCAATATTTTCCTGCCTTTGTCTTTCACCAAATTAAAGGAAAACGATTTATCCCAATGTTTACCATATTTCTGCCAAACTAGAGCATGCAAAGGTTAAGATTAAAAACAAACTGAACCAATGTTATAGAAATGGGGAAGATACTGGCAGAGTTTGTCATTCCCATAGTGATAGAAAACATTATAGAAACTTTTTTGATTTTTGCAGTTTTTGGCGAGGGCTGGGTTTGAACCCGCTACCTCAAGCTATGGGGCTCGCACCACCCAGATAAAAACCATTCTAACTAATTCCCACTCTCTGTTCCTTTACTGAGAACTATACATTTTTAAAGGGTTTAAATATCCTATTTGTGTATCATTTGTTACAATAAAAACTTGTGAAGCTGAAGAAATTGTTTAAGTTGAAAGGGCAGTGAGAACAATGATTACAGTTATACAAGGAAGCAGTCAACCCCATGGACTAAGACCCACAAACCAAACACTAAAATCTCCCAGGTGGCACATTTCTTAGTAATTAGGCTTTTACCATAAATTCATTATTCTCTGAAACATATTTCAGTGTGGCAAAACAAATCTTCATGCTACCAATACCCTCGAAAGTTTTAAATTTCAAATTTACATAAATTTAAATTAGCAGACAACAAGAAAACAAAATGCGCATTTTATAAAGTACATGTGTTTTTTAGGGAAAACACCAAACATATAGCTGGCATCTGGACAGCATCCCGGTTACCTGCAAGGTGTTTAGCCCTTTGCATCTATTCCCACCCTGTTCCTCTGGAACCATTTCCTTCTGATTTTTCTCCTTCAGCTAACCTCCACGAATTTGCAGAATACACCACGCTGATCAACTCCTGGTTATTTTGTTGATTTCCTCTACCTAAAAAGCTTATTCACGTGTTCCCTACTTTGGAAAATTCCTCTCATCATTGGAATCCCAGGTCAAATGTATTTGTGACAAATTCCTGGTCAGTTCCTACTCCTCAGTTGTTTGAACTCATACTAAGGAGACTGTATCATGTGTGTACAATATAACTATGAAAACTATTGCATGTTAGTGATACATTCTAAATATATATTATGTGTCATCATACACACACACACCCTCAAGATTATACATTTAAAGTTAAACTCTGCAGAGCCAAATACGAGGAGAAATGAAAACTAGAGAAGTCAGTGATAGTGGTGTCCCAAGGCAACTCTGGCAGAATTCTGGTAAGGGTGGATGCAGCCTGGCCGGGGTGATGTCCAAGATCACATAACACGCAGGGATGCAGAAGGGAATGGTTAGGAGTTTGTTGAGGGGAGGAACAGAACAAGACAGGAGGAGAGGGGTCCTGTTTGTTACCTTGATTGCTGGATAGAGTGTCATAGTACCAGTTAGATACTGAAATAGTTTTTGTTGTAAAGTCAGTTACCAAGGCTCAATTATGAATTCGTGGGCCGTATTTTAATGCACTGGAATATAAGTATGTCCTTTTATTCTGAGAAAAAAAATCCGTCTCGAAATCAAAATTACAGCTCTCAAATGAGACAGTGAAAGTCTCTCACCTGACGTGTCAGTTTCCATTACCAAATCCAAAGCTGAGATAATTTTATGACTCCTACAATGAACAAGGTGGTTTCGTTTGATCATCACTGATCAGGGGAGTTTAACGTTTTAATCTCTCCAGTTATGATGGAACATTGTGCAAATAAAACAAGGTGAGAAGCTGTGTATGTTCATGCTTGCAAAAAGGACCTGCCTCAGATGAAAATTAATAAGAGGGCAGTGTATTTATGTTTCATTCTAAATTCCATTTTTATCTGTAGTCCAGGATAAAAAGAATATGCACAACATCCAAAAAAGTCACACGTGCCTGCATGTCAGATAAATATTCATAGATTATGTCTATTCTATAATGGACATACTCTTATTTGACAACGTGAATGTTACATTCTTTGCATTACTATTGTTATTATTGCTTACTATTTCGATGCAATAATCGTCTGATTTCTTTTCTGAATGTATTTATCTTCACTCGTTCTTTACGAGATTTTTGTTTCTAGCCCTTATCTTAAACATTGTCATTGTTATTAAATTTTAAGCCTTTTTAATTTTGTGAAGGCGAAAAGTGGAAACTTAATAAACACATGTATATGTAAAAAAAATTAAAAATCCAACAAAATTATTCATATCATGAAATTATTTTATTACAAATTAAAAATGAGTAATTTAATAAAATATCAAACTGATTTGAGTTCAGTTGTGCACAAAGAAAAATTCAGTATTTAGTGGTCAATATTTGGTTATAAGTATTATTGGGGTTTTTTTAAGAGACATAGTCTCACTTTATCACCCTCAGTAAAGTGCAGTGGCATCACAGCTCACAGCAACCTCCAATTCCTGGGCTTAGGCAATTCTCTTGCTTCAGCCTCCCGAGTAGCTGGGACTACAGGCGCCTGCTACGACGCCCGGCTATTTTTCTGTTTTGCAGGTAGGCTGAGGCCAGGTTTGAACCCACCACCTTCTGTATATGGGGCCAGTGCCCTACTCCATGAGCCACAGGCACTGCCTGTTCCATTCCATTTTTTTGTTGTTGCTCTTTTGTAGAGACAGAGTCTTACTTTATCACCCTCAGTAGAGTGCTGTGGCATCACAGCTCACAGCAACCTCCAACTCCGGGGCTTAGGCGATTCTCTTGCCTCAGCCTCCCGAGTAGCTGGGACTACAGGTGCCCACCACAAGGCCCGGCTATTTTTCTGTTTTGCAGTTTGACTGGGTTTGAACCCTCCACCTTTGGTATATAGGGTCAGTGCTCTACTTGATGAGCCACAGGCGCCACCCTGGTTATAAGTATTTTTAATATAGAACCTTAAAAATGTGACCAATATTTACAGTCTATGACATTTTCAAGGTTTATAAAATTATTATTAGTCCAGTAGTTATCGTCTTTCTGATACTATCTAAGAGTTATGCATATACATTTCCTTTATTTATGCTTTCTGGTTGGAGTTTTTAATTATGAAAATGAAATATGGTAATAAAAATCCAAATAATATTAAAATATGCAAGTAGAGCTGACAATTGGAAATCTCACCACCACCTCCGATCCAGTCTACGTCTCCCAAGAGGAAAACATGACAGTTACCATTTCAGAAAGTCATTTTCTGTGGCTGTGCGTATACAGGTGACCTACGCAGTTACCTCTCTACTCACAGCGCAGACACAGCGAGCGCTGTCCTGTCATTTTCTGGTTTTCCTTCCAAGGGCATCATTTTACTTTCCTACCAACAGTCTCCAGTGAATGTTCAGCCCCAACCCCTCAGGGACACAGGATACTATCCTTTTGCACACTCAGCAGGGGAGAGGCAGCATCGTGGTTTATGTATCTTTTCCAGATTCCTAGGCAAGGCGAGAACATTTTAAAACCCTTTTTGGCCTTGTGTGTGTCTCCTGTGAGTTGCCTACGTGTGTTTTCTTCTCCGAGCCGTGGGTTCCCTCGTGCTGCTGTTTCTTCCCTCACCAGCTGTATGATGTGACCATCTCAGGTGCATGTTATGTGAACGGTGGAATTATGTTCTGTGGTCTGTGCCCTTTTTTTCAACTTTTTCCCTATTTTTTAATAGAAGGATTTTTAATGTGTCTAGCAAAATCAATCAATGTTTTCCATTCATTTACAGATTTCATTAAAAGGCTTTCCAAGATTTAACTAAAATTTCTAAAAGACAAAATAAAGGGACAAAAACACCCAAGTCGTACATGTATGACATTCATTATATGACAAAATGGGCATGGGAAATATGATTTATCATACATGACCTAGATCATTTGAATACTTATATTGGAGAAAAATAGATCTAGACACTAGATCATTCTGTACCGAAAGGTTTTTTAGAAGAATTGAAATGATAAATTAAAAAATATAAATACGAAAGATGGAGACTTGACCTCTTTTGTGTTTACATGGATGGAGCTGGAACATATTCTTCTTAGCAAAATATCTCAAGAAAGGAAGAAAAAGTATCCAATGTACTCAGCCCTAATATGAAGCTAATTTATAGCTTTCATATGAAGGCTGAAACCCAATTATAGCACAAGAATACAGAGAAAAGGGAAAGGGAGGAGAAGGAAAGGGAGGTGGGAGGCTGGGTGGAGGGAGGGCAATTGGTGGGATCACACCTATGGTGCATCTTAGCAGGGTACTGGTGAAACTTATTAAATGTAGAGTATCAATGTCTTGATACAGTGATCAAGAAAATGCCACGAAGGCTATCTCTAACAGTATGATCAAAATATTTCTGATTGTATATGAAGCACATTGTGCCCTATGATTGCACCAATGTACACAATTATGATTCAATAAAATTATTAAAAAAATATAAATACGTATATTTTTGTGGAACTCTGTACCTATAGTCCATGTTGCCAATTCATAAGTGAGAAAAAAAAAAGCACCAGAAGACTTCCTTGGTGTTTATGGTCGCCATGAAATATTAGAGGAATAAATTGGTAACATGCAGTTTGGCAAATCTCCAGCTTCCTATATTCTGTCCTGCTGCACCAGGAAGAGTCAGCTCATTTAAGATCGGGAACAGCAAATGATTGCCGCACGATCACATTAGTAAAAGTCACGTTGGTCCTTACAGCCTTTTCCCTTAGGTAAATGGAGTTGGTGAATTAGAATTAGGACAGCAGGAGAGGAAAGATGACTCAGCTCATCTTCTGACTAAAAAGAAGCTCGGTAAGACCTTTATTAAGAAAGTAGGCCAGCACCTGTAATCCCAGCACGTTGGGAGGGCGAGGCAGGAGGATTGCTGGAGCCCAGGAAAGTGAGGCTGCAGTGAGCTGTAACTAATGACACCACTTCACTGCAGTCAGGTGACTGAATGACACCCTGTCTCAAAAGAGAAGAGAAGAGAAGAAAAGAGGAGCAGAGGGGAGGAGAGGGGAGAGGAAAGGAGAGGAGAGGTGAAAAGAGAACAGAAGAGAAAAGGGACAGAAAACAAGTAACAGCAAGCAGCTGCCCTGTGGGGGCACATGGCGCCCATGCACCTGTGCCCTACAAAGACCTCCTTCCCTGTCTGGTACTGCTAGAATCCAGCATCCTCTCTGCTGGTTTTCTGTTTTTCTCACACATTCTGAGATAGCCCCTGGCCACTTGTGAGGTTCCTCTGCATTTTGACGTTGCTCTCCCAAAGTACCAATTTTTGTTTGGGTTAGTACTTTAGTGACAAAGGTCAAAGATTCCGAGTGGTCTATGGCTAAGTAAAATTGTCCCATAAACTTAGGTATTTTGTGTACGTAATTTTAAAGCAGCCAAGGTGCTGAATGAGTGCATATATTATGTTTGAAAAGAAATGCCTGTTGTCTATAAAAAGTACTGAAAATGCAAATAATATTCCTGTCTTCATTTTGTTTTTCCATAGAAAAAATGCTACAGTGGGGTCACATTCATCTACAAAGACAAAAGGCCTCAAGTTTTTTGCAGATGATCACAAGTAGCATAGTTGTGAGAGCTAAATTTTCACACAGCTGTCTATACCCTGCAGTGTATAAAGTTGAGCTGTGTAGTATCACACAATCATCAAGGATGCTGTCTGTCCTGGCAATTTCCAAGAGCAGATCAGTGCAAGGCAAGAGAAGCTGTTATCACAAAAAGCCAGTGATCCTCTCCTGAGAGCTCCTGATCTCAGGATAGACGCCCCTACCAGACAGCTCTCCTGGAGGTCAGAGAAGACAAGCATTAGACCAGCTGAATGATCTGGCCTGGGTCGGAGGAAAACTGGGTTTGACATGCAGCCACTAGGCTGTCTCACGTGCTTTTGCAATAAACACCCTGATTATCAGCTATATGGAAAACAAAGCTCTGTCGGTTTCATTGTTTGGGGAACGAATGAAATATATTTAATTCCTTATTTCTAAGTAGGTTTTTGTGCCCAGTGAAAAAAATTTGGTAGATAAACTTCCTGTGTCAACAGTAATGATATTTTTATGGTGTAAAGCTTTTCAAAGAGAAACGTCACTTCATTCATTTAGTCCCAGCCATGACATATGCGGGCCTCGCGTACTCCTGGTGTTTACACTGGGTCCGCCTCTCCTCATGGGGTCCCGTTAGAGAGAGCGCCACCTACCGTCACAGCTGGGCAGGTGACACTTCATTCATTCCCTCCCAGCCTTGACATACGCGAGCCTCGCGCACTCTCGGTGTTTACACTGGGTCCGCCTGTCCTCATGGGGTCCCGTTAGAGAGAGCGCCACCTACCGTCACAGCTGGGCAGGGCGTGGTTCCACTGATGGTTCCGCTCACAGAGCAGGGGCTCGTTGTCACTGAGCGTGTATCCTGGGTCACAGCTGAACGTCACTGTGGACCTGATTCCAAAATTGCTGCCATGGCGATGACCATTCACAGGGATACCTGGGTCAAGGCAGGAGTCGGATTCCAGAGTGACACCTAGAAACATAGAGAAAAGGTTTCACGTGGGGGCCTTGCCAGTTTAACAAAAAGAACAGAGCATCTAGCTGTAAGCTATGAAATATTCCCACCCACGATCATGCCCAGAAAATTGTGCAAGTGAACCCAACAATCCATTAAAGTAAAAACCAATACATCTTCATTCTCAAATTAGATTATTATTGTTATAGGATTTACCAGATGATATCTAAATAGTTCACCCTCAAGTCATCCACTGATAACTCAGAAGTTTACTTTTCTTCTTGGAAATCAATGAACTGTACTAAATAAAGTCCACGTTTTTCTGCTTTACAGCTCCTATGTCATGTTAGAGTTAGACTTTGCTACCTAAACTTTAAGTTTCACAAATATGCTTGCACATGCCACAGTACATGCATACCCATGTAAAGAAACTCAAAAGTATGCTGTACTGGGGTTTCTAAACTGAATTCCATAAATCCATACCATTTTCCAATTTACATGTAAATCCACCATTTTCAAGATGGTTACAGGTAGTCTATGCTAAAAAACATAAAAGAAAAAGTGCTATATACAATTATCTAAGGAATTATGATTGTGCTGACTTTCTTATCTCTGCTTCTCACATTAAAATTTTTCTTTCATTCTAAAATAATTTTTAAAGGTAAGGAAAAAATGAGAACAGGGGAAGAGGATATTACTGCAATAGTTATGTAGGCAAAGAAACAAACAAAAAAGACCTGTTGCTGTATCTTATTTTCTCAGTGAGGCTCGGAACGTTAGAATACCAATCTGTACTAGGAATGCAAAATCTCATATTTCCAAGTGCAAAGAATGTTTAGTCTCCAAAAGCAATCTTTGGAATATTGTTTCTGGTTGCTACGTTTATTTTACCAAAGTCTGAATGATGCAACTTATGATGATCACTCCCTTCATTTAGTCAGACACGTGAAATACAAATGAGGGGGTGACTTTTTAAATAAAAGTGACAATGCTGTGCACAGAGGGAAGTGAAGCTCAGTGGAAAGCCCCGGGGAGAGGGGGTTGGAGGAGAGGCCGCAACTACCCATCCAGGACAGTGAACACTCTCCAGGGAACAGGCGCACCCGTAGCCCTGACTTAAGCATCACAACAGTGATCCATGTAACCAAAGACATTTGTACCCTCTTAATATTTTGAATTCAAAAAATAAGATATCCATTTTAGATTCAAGTGTGCATGCTGAGTGGCGGGGATGGTGTTGAAGAGGCAGGCTTACTCTCGTAGCGGATGAGGAAGCCCACGTTGGAACGGCTGTTGTCCGTGGTGAACAGCAGGTACATGAAGTTCCCGGTGCTGATGAGGAACTGCGGGGCCTGCGTGCCGTGGTACTCCCCAATCAGCGGGGACGAGCTGGCCGGCCCGTCTCTGACCTCCAGAGTGTCGTAGTTGACTTCAGTCTGAAATCTGCAAACAGGCGTGTGAAATCAGAAAACCTCTTCAGAGCCACTTTCACTCACAGGCCTGCTCAAAGTGTCTTCACACTGATATCAATATAACTAAGATATTTAAAGTTACATATATATCTTTCTTAAATGGGGAGGCCGTATAATATGTTAGACTAGCACATTTTTGTTTTGTTTCTAGAAGAATCAACATGTCCTAAATCCTTTCATCTTATATCTAATAATCCTGTCTTGTAATAACACAGTTATAAGAAAGGAAAATTATTATTATTATTTTTTTGAGACAGAGCCTCAAACTGTCACCCTGGATAGAGTGCTATGGCATCACAGCTCATAGCAACCTCCAATTCCTGGGCTCAAGCGAGTCTCCTGCCTCTGCCTCCCAAGTAGCTGGGAC
>CAUYON010195736.1:0-14126 GCA_963573935.1 Arctocebus calabarensis | reverse complement strand
ACAGCAACCTCCAACTCCTGGGCTTAGGTGATTCTCTTGCCTCAGCCTCCCGAGTAGCTGGGACTACAGGCACCCGCCACAACGCCCGGCTATTTTTCTGTTTTGCAGTTCGGCTGAGGCCAGGTTTGAACCTGCCACCTTCGGTATATGGGGCCGGCGCCCTACTTAATGAGCCACAGGTGCTGCCCTCTATAATACATTTTTAAAAATAAAAATTCCAGATTTCAGTGCTTTGTTCTCACTTTTGTTCAAGTCCTTTCTTTTTGTTCTCTCCATGAAGATAAGACTTTTCCACATAAACAAAATCTATACTAAAATATAGCTGTAGCTTACAGTAGTAAAAAGCATAAATAATATAAAAAGGGACAACAGATTATAAAAGAGCTAAGATGGTTAAAAATAATTATCCTAAGGAACTAGTTAAATAAGTAATTTCCAAAGCACTTCTCCATTTATGCTCACTACAACCCTGTACAGTCAGGTAGGCATTATCAGTTTCACTTGATAAATCCAGAAATCGAATCCCGGGCACAAAAAGGTTTATTCAAGGGTGGCACCTGTGGCTCAAAGGAGTAGAGCACCGGCCCCATATACCAAGAGTGGTGGGTTCAAACCCGACTCTGGCTAAAAACTGCAAAAAACAGAAAAAAAAAGGGTTTATTCAAGATACAACTTATTATAATAAAAATGATAATCTTTACTTACTTTCTTATTTTACTCATCCAACCAGATGTCAAATCTTATATACTCTTCATAATTTCTCCCAAAATCATTCCCTCCTCTACATTACCACTGAGGCCCCCCTAAGTTCAGAACCACATTGACTCTAAGCACAAGACTCTTTCCTAATCATTCTACCTGCTCCTCTCTTTATCTTATATATGCTATGACAGATTAATCTTCTGGAAGCATAATTCTACTCATTTCCT
This sequence comes from Arctocebus calabarensis, assembly GCA_963573935.1. Classification (NCBI taxonomy): domain Eukaryota; kingdom Metazoa; phylum Chordata; class Mammalia; order Primates; family Lorisidae; genus Arctocebus; species Arctocebus calabarensis. Next base: position 13,197 of record CAUYON010195736.1, on the reverse strand, counting down.
TGCTCAAAACTTTCAATGAAGTTCATATTTCTGAACCAGTCATTAAAATATCCTTGCCAGTTTGGATTCACCTGACTCTTCTCCCACTTTCTTTCTTTCTTTCTTTTTTTTGAGACAGAGCCTAAAGCTGTCACCCTGGATAGAGTGCCATAGCATCATAGCTCACAGCAACCTCCAATTTCTGGGCTCAAGTGAGTCTCCTGCCTCCATCTCCCAAGTAGCTGTTACTACAGGTGCAGACCACAATGCCTGGCTATTTTTTGGTTGCAGCCGTCATTGTTGTTTGGGGAGCCTGGGCTGGATTCGAACCTGCCAGCTCAAGTGTATGTGGCTGGCGCCTCAGCCCGTTGAGCCACAGGTACCGAGCCTCTCCCACTTTATTTCCACTGGTCTCTGCCAAACACCTAAAGCTTCCATCAAATAGAATGTCATGGGTGGCGCCTGTGGCTCAAGGAGTAGGGCGCTGGCCTCATATACAGGAGGTGGCAGGTTCAAACCTGGCTCCGGCCCTGGCCAAAAAAAACAAAATAGAATCTTATGCTCTGATCCAATGACATTTTGATCTTTCTCACCTCTTCAACTTTGCTTTGAGAACTGATGCTGTTACCTCTTTCCACTGCCACCTGTGGTTGTTCAAATTCTAATTACTGTTAATATAAAGCGAAGAACAATGCAGTCTTCATCCAGAATTCCAGGTTTCTCTCTCTTCAGAAGTGCTATAGTATACCTGTACCTAGCTTCAATTTTCTCCCAAGAAGTATTTACTGAGTTACTATTAAGTGTAATGTACTGTGATAAGTCACCAAATGCAAAGATAAACAAAAAAGACCTTTTTCTATAAAAGCTTACAGTTTAATCAGGGAGACAAAATTGAATAAAGGTAGCTTATACATTCCACAAAAAGTAGTCAACTCAGAATTCTACTTGAGACCAAAGGATACACAATTCTAGCTTTGCCTAGAAAAGTCAAGGAAGATTTTTCAATTGAGATGACATTTGCTCTGGGTAAAAGATGCTAATTACCTGTTTGGAGGGTTAAATGATTATATATAGTATAAAATCTTCTTTCACTGGGTTAGAGCTGGAACCAGAGTAGTAGAGTGGAAAATACAGATTAGAATTCCCCAACTGTAAAAACCCTGATATAGCACAAAGGGCTATTTCACAAACCACAACAAAATGTTTGTGGAAGCAATTTTTGTTGCTGTTGTTGTTGTAGTTGTTACTGTTATTTGGCAGGCCTGGGCTAGGTTCAAACAACCTCAGTGAATGTGGCCAGCTCCCCAGCCTCTGAGCTATAGGCGCTGAGCCATCACTTATTTATTACTTTATTTTATTTTTTGAGACAGAGACTCAAGCTATCGCCCTGGGTAGAGTGCCGCAACATCACAACTCACAGCAACCTCCAACTCCTGGGCTTAAGTGATTCTCTTGCCTTAGTCTTCCAAGTAGCTGGGATAACAGGCGCCCGCCACGATGCCCAGCTATTTGGCGGGGGGTGGGGGGGTGGGGGTTGTAGTTGTCATTGTTGTTTGGCAGGCCTGGGCTGGATTCGAACCCGCCAGCTCTGGTATATGTGGCTGGCGCCTTAGCTGGTTGAGCTACTGGGTGCCGAAGCCCTGTGAAAGCAATTTTTAAATTGAAAAATGCTCTCCAAATTTAAGATGCCAATTAATTTATAAATAGCCATGTTTCCTATGTACCTTTTGAATTCAATTTGCCACATGAATTACTAGATCCTTTTTGGGGGGTGGGGGTAATTCATTGAGGGTACAAAGATCCAGGTTACACTAATTGCATCTATCAGGCAAAGTCCTCTTATAAATATGTTCCACCCCCAAGAGGTGTGCCAAACACCATGATCCCTTTTCCCTCTCTCTGCTTTCCTATTCTCCCACCCCCCACCATGTACTAGGTCATCAATTGTCCTCATATCAAAATTGAGTACCTGACAGAGAGACCAGGTTTTCTAGCTTGAAGTTGTAGTTTGTGGAGTGGGTAGTGGATCAGCTAGAAATCTAAAGAGGAGAGTCTGGAAGGAAATGCATTATACAAGTGGTAGATATGCCCTCCTCACATCCCTGGATGGCTGTGAAACTGCATGTATTAGAAGGAGGACATGAGAGGTTTCAACAGAAAAAAAAGTCCAAGACAGACTTGACAACTGGCTGAACTTTGAATGTACTTTCCAACCCACAAGCAGTTGGATTGACAGAGGGTGAAAACTTTACAAGCTCCCAGTGCTTCAGCACAACTTCTACCCTAATCATTAGCTGATTCTTAAGCTTTGGAGACAAAGAGATGACTCCTAGCCAAGCTAAAAAGTAAAATAAAGAAGGACAATCATGAAGTAGAAACATCAGTGGCCATAAACCACGTGGGAATCAGATCCTGTGGTTGAAGTATGGGCAAATTACTTAACACACACACACACACACACCCCTGCCTCTCAGAAAAATAAGTAACACCCAGAGTCATTACATTATAAAAATGTCTAATTTTCATCAAAAAATTATAAGATATGTAAAGAAACAGAAAAGTGTGTTCTCAAGAAAACAAGCAGAAACTAGAAATAAACTGTGGCCCAGACATTGCACTTAGCAGATAACTTCAAAGTAGTAAATACAAATATTTACAAAAAAAATTAAAGGAAAATATAATGAAAAGTAAGCCATTTCTGTAGCAAAATATAAATTATAAATGGAAATTCTAGAGTTGAAAAGCATAAAAATCAAAATAAAAAATTCACTAGATGAGCTCAACAGTAGATTTGAGAAGGCAGAACAAAGAATGAGTGAACTACAAAAGAAATCAACAGAAATTATCCAATCTAAAGAACAGAGAGAAAAAAGACTGAAGAAAAACAAATAGAACTTTAGATTCAGTTTAGATTGAATTAAAAAAAAACACAAAATCCTTTGGAATAACAGCAAGGGTCCCCATATATACATAAAGAGAGGCCCAGAATAAAAAAGAAAAAACAAATATTTGAAGAAATAATGGTCAAAAACATCCCAAGTTTGATGAACAACTTTAGTCTACAAATTACTAAAATCTCAAAAGAGTCCAAATATGATAAAAACAAAGAGATCTATACACAGACATATCTTAGAGAAGCTACTCAAAGCCAAAGACAAACAGAAAAGCTTGAAATCAGCAAGAGAAAAACAATTTTTTATCAGGAAACAATACAATTAATAGTTGACTTCTGAACAGAATCAGCTGACTCCCATGGGGGTGAGCAATGGAGTGACTTATGTGAAGTGCTGACAGGGGGAGAAACCATCGCCCAAAAATTCTATAGCTAATAAAACTATTCTTCAAAAATGAACACACAAAAATAGACATTCCCATATAAATAAAAAGAGTTACCCATTTTAAGCAGGCCTACCCTAAAGAAAATACTAATTTAAGTTTTGCAGGCTGAAAGGAAATGACATTAGAAATGACATTAGATTCGGTTTCATAGGCAGATACAAAGATCACTGGAAATGGTAAATTACTTTTACAAAGATAAGATTTTTAATCTTGTCAAGAGACGGAAATGATAAGTCATAATCTGACAAAGGAATGTTATCTAAATTATACAAAGAACTCTAGGGGCTTGGCTTGCTATGTGCTGAGATGGCTTAGCAGTCTGACAAAGAGGTGAAGGACAACACCTTAGAAGAGATTCAGAAGCACAACCATACCAAAAGCACCTGGCTGATCCTGCACCACACACTGTACAATTTGACCATGCTTCTGGAAAAGCATCCTGGTGGGGAAGAAATGCTAAGGGAACAAGCTGGAGGTGATGCTACTGAAAACTTTAAGGATGTCGGGCACTCTATACAGATGTCAGGAATTATCCAAGACATACATCACTGGGGACCTTCATCCAGAAGACAGATCAAAATTAACCAAGCTTTCAGAAACTCTTATTAGTACTGTCAATTCTAACTGGGTGATCCCTGCCATCTTAGCGCTGGTCGTAGCCCTGATGTATCACCTCTATGTGGCAGGACACTAAACACCTCAGAAGCCAACTCAAGAAATGACTGTACTTCTACTGACCAAAACCTTCACCTGAAAAAATAATTTGCGATGTCTGTTAACCTTTCTTGCATTAGAAACAGAACTTCCTAGCCTTTCTACTCTTAAATTTCTCATGATCCTTTCTATTCATCAACTTTATTTTGATGTTTCTCGACTATGTAATTTAATTATTTAATATGATCTTTAAAAAATATATTTGGCTTTTAAAATATGCCACTATGTTTGCCGGTCTGTTTGGTATATAATTATCCCCCCCCCTTTTTTTTTGAGATAGTCTCACTCTGTCACCTGGGCTATAGAATGGAGTGTTATTATCACAGATCACTGCAACCTCAAACTCTTGAGCTCACACAATCCTCTTGCCTCAGGCTCCTGAGTAGTTTGGACTATAGGGGTCTGCCACAATGCCCAGCTAGTTTTAGAGATTGGCTCTTGCTCTTGCTTAGAGTGGTCTTGAACTCCTGAGCTCAAGCGATTCTCCTATCTTGGCCTCCCAGAGTGCTAGGATTACACCATGCCCAGCCTGTAACTGTCTTTAACATTTAGAACCTCTGATTATTAGAAGAATTATTTAATGTGATTAAATAATTATTTAACCCACAGATTATTTAACCCAAGGAGTCTGCATGACTTGAGGTAAGGAAGCAGCCTCGAATGTCTCCTTGAATTGAATAACCAAATATTGCATGTTTCCAATGTAGTTTCTTTTTTCAAGGAAGTCAAGAAAGGCCTGGGAATTATAGCTTAAAGATTCCTAGGAGTTACTCCATTTGAAATAGATGATAAAAAGATCTGTGAGACTTCATACCTTCTCTGGCAGGAAAATATTACTTGACCCCAGGAGTTCAAGGCAGCAGTGAACTATGATTGCCCCACTGCACTCCAGCCTAAGTGACAGATCCTATCCCCAAAATTAAAAAATGAGCTTATTGGCTCGGCGCCTGTGGCTCAACGGGCTAAGGCGCCAGCCACGTACACCTGAGCTGGCAGGTTTGAATCCAGCCCGGGCCCGCCAAACAACGATGACAGCTGCAACCAAAAAATGGCTGGGTGTTGTGGCGGGCGCCTGTAGTCCCAGCTATTTGGGAGGCGGAGGCAAGAGACTCGCTTGAGCCCAGGAATTGGAGGTTCCTGTGAGCTGTGATGCCACTGCACTCTATCCAGGGTGACAGCTTGAGGCTCTGCCTCAATTTAAAAAAAAAAAAAAGATTATAAATTCTGTTCACAGTTGTCCATCTTACCTGATCATCATCTTTAACATCACTCCATGTCACTTTCCTGATAAAAACATCAAGCTCTTGGTTAAGAAAATATTTCTGAACACACATGACTTTCAGGGACGGCAGCCCATTCAGTTGATTATTGAGCTTCCTCTAGAGCAGTGTTTTTCTTTTTCATCTCATGGTACACTTGAACCTATAGTTAAAATTCCATGGCACACTTAAATTATGTTGATAAAAAAGAAGAATAAAAAAAGAATATGCTTACTGTGCTCTGAAGTTCTCTCAAAAATAATTTAATTCATGATCTTTAAAATTTTTCTCAGCACACCATTGAAAATCACCACTCTACAGCCTTCAGCAAATAGTAATAACCCTCACCTGTGAGGCAGATGACAAATGAAAAACAAGTGGGCATCAGCCTTAGGCTTTAATTGAACCTATAACCTATTTATTGGTCGTTGGTTGAGAGAGGTCCATGTATTACATGCTCCCTGAGGGCAGAGACTGTGCCTTACACCTAATTTTATTTCCAGAGCCTAGTACACTGTGCCCAGCATGCCTGGCACAGAATAAGTGCTCCGTAAACATTTACTGAGTAAATGAATGAAGAATTGCTTGTTGAATACTTTGGGGCAGGTTGTCCAGGAATGAGACTCCCTCTGGGTCCTCTATAGAGACGTTGCTAAGCCCTGTAGGTGACACAACCAACCTGGGTTCATAAGCATTTATTATTAATGACCTCACGCTGACGTTCACACAAGATTTCCACATACTTTCTCATTCTTATGCACTGAGGTAAAACACATAGCTTGCATGCCATCAACAGACAGTTTTATTATAAAAGTGCAAATGGGCTACAGCAAGCTGATGGTGTAGAATGGTGGTAAGTTTAGGATCTGGAGCCAGCCTGCCTAGGCTTAAATCCTACCTCTGACATTTACTCATCGTGTAGTCTTGGGCATGTTCCTTTGTCTATGGCTTTATTTCCCCATCTGTAAAATGGAGATACTAAGAGAACCTACCTCATAAAGTTGTGAGGATTCCCTGCGTTAATGGAAGTAGAACATTTAGAAAAGCGGAGAAGCACGCATTTACACCCAATAAATATTAGCCAGTATCCAGGCTGTCAAGAGCCCTGTTATGTGACTTTGAAAAGGAGACCCCCCCCAAAAGAAAATTCGAAAAAGAGACCAAATTAAATAACAATATGAGATCCACCATTTCTCATGCCTCATAAAGCCAAGTGTGCTACTGATTTTGAAACATTGTACATGTTGAGCACAGAATATATTGTTTTAACTTGTTCTCATCCCTGGAAGGTGTTCCAATTCATTATTAGTTTCTTGGCAGTTAAAGCACATGCCTTTCTGGATGATGGTAATACTGCCTAATACACATAATCCCTCTAATGCTCACCCACTGTGTATACTGAGTCCTCCCGCCTCCTTGTTATTGGCTGTGGAATCGTCTCTCCCTTTCCCCTAAGTGGCCGAGCGTCATCACTTTCAGGAGGAGCTACTCTAACCACTGCAGCTGTTCTAACATTGTGATCATGCCAATAGCCATCTTCCTTCCCTGGAGGCTCCCCCAGGCTCCCATTCACGAGCCTCTCTCTTCTGTTCTCTCTCAGTCACAGTGAACTGAGGGGCTGTCAGGATTCTTGAGCTTAAAAAAGCACAGGTGAATGTTCTGAATGTCTCCCAGAAAATGCCAAGTATGTTCCCCTCTCCCCCAGTTTATTACGGGGTTAATATCATCATTATTCTATTATCATGGGGCAATTCTAAGAATAGGAGAAAAAAGACTTAGGACAACACTCAAAACGTGTGTGTGTGCGTGTGTGTGCAAACTGAGTTGTCTTTGAATAATAAGTAGGCAGCTTTAACACAGAATTAAATGAAAATATTTTGGGCAGTGCTACCTTCAGAGTACAGAAAAGGTAGACTTTACTTTAAGAAAGCCCAATAAGGCTCGGCACCTGTGGCTCAACTGGCTAAGGCGCCAGCCACGTACACCTGAGCTGGCGGGTTCGAATCCAGTCCGGGCCTGCCAAACAACAGTGATGGCTGCAACCAAAAAATAGCCGGGCGTTGTGGCAGTTGCCTGTAGTCCCAGCTGCTTGGGAGGCAGAGGCAAGAGACTCGCTTGAGCCCAGGAATTGGAGATTGCTGTGAGCTGTGATACTACAGCACTTTATCCAGGGTGATAGCTTGAGGCTCTATCTCAAGAAAAAAAAAAAAAGAAAGCCCAATAAATGAAAATGTAAGAACTAAAATAGATGAATTAAGTGATGATTAGTTATCTTATAAAAAATCATTTCCTGGCTCAGCGCCTGTGGCTCAAGCGGCTAAGGCGACAGCCATATTCACTTGAGCTGGCGGGATCAAATCCAGCCTGGGCCCCCCAAACAACAATGACGGCTGCAACCAAAAAATAGCCGGGCAGTGTGGAGGGCGCCTGTAGTCCCAGCTACTTGGAAGGCAGAAGTAGGAGAATCACTTGAGCCCAGGAGTTGGAGTTTGCTGTGAGCTGTGATGCCACAGCACTCTACCCAGGGCAACAGCTTGAGGCTGTGTCTCAAAAAAAAAAAAATCATTTCCTATATGAAGACTGTATCAGGGTTTAGTTAAATAGTCTCTCTCAGTACACTTGAATCTAATTTATAGTATGAGAGTGTGAGGGCTCTTATAATCCTGTTTCTATTTCCTTAAAAATATCACTCTCAGGCTCGCACCTATGGCTCAACGGGCTAGGGCGCCAGCCATGTACACCTGAGCTGGTGGGTTCGAATCCAGCCCGGGCCCACTAAACAACAATGATGGCTGCAACCAAAAAACGGCCGGGCATTGTGGTGGGCGCCTGTGGTCCCAGCTACTTGGGAGGCGGAGGCAGGAGACTCACTTGAGCCTAGGAATTGGAGGTTGCTGTGAGCTGTAATGCCACAGCACTCTATCCAGGGTGACATCTATTGAGGCTCTGTCTCCAAAAAAAAAAAAAATCACTCTCAGCTATCTCCAGAACTACTTGAGCTAAATCCCTGTCCAAAGGTGGCCTAGTTTAAGTATTAGGTGCTCAGCATGCTGGATTCTCTTCTGTGCCCAAGTCCCTAAGGCCAGCCTCACCAGGGTGCGGCCTGGGCAGAGGGAGCAGCTAGTCCAGTGGAATGGGGCTGTGAGGTTCTGATGGTCATTGTGGAAGCACAACTGGCTTAGCAGTTTCTTGGGGGACTGATGGAAGATATGGATGGGGACCTGTGGTCCTCAAGGAAAGACATGAAATCCAAAGGCAAGTCCTCTCCCCAACCCTCACAGTTGCACGGTGGTGTGGAGTGCAGAAAATGCGTAGGAAAATCCTGCCATAGATGGTGGGAAAGATGCTGATCAGTGATGGTTGATCACCACAGTGGCACAGCTGCGCTGTCACCCTAACTGTTCCGTCCCACTCAACAGACACAGCAGTGCAGCAGGCCAGGCCAGGTCTGTTCTATGCCCCTCTGCTTTAAGTTTTGGAGGCAGAGAATTACAAGCCTGGTGCCTGATGAGATTTCTCAGAACCTGGTCTTTTTCCTTCAATTTTGCTGTCATTTTCCCATAAACCCTATCCCTCAAAACATTTGAGGAAGCTTTAGTTCTGAAATGCGGTTTCTGCCCCAGTTCATTCATTCAACACTTATTAAGCGGGCTGAACACTCAGCATAGTGACCAACTGCACAGTCTTGTGCTCTAGAACCCCTGGCCTGGGCAGGATAGACTGCCCAGAGCACTCTAGCAGAGGCGAGCAGAGAGACCAGGGGAGAGGCACATGATCCAGGTGTGGGGCGGGGGGTGGAGGGGAGTTGTGGGGGGGTTAACATAACCTGCTGGAGCTGAGCCCTCAAGGAAGCTTAGGAATTTTCCAGGAAAGAAAAAAAGTGATGAGAAGGGCATTCCAGGTCAATGGAAGGGTCTATCCAAACACATATGGCAGCAGTTCTCAACATGTGCATCGCGACCCACAGAAACTGTATTTTTTTTTCTTTCTTTTTTTTTTTTTTTTTTGAGAAAGAGCCGAAAGGTGGCCCCCTGGGCAGAGTACCGGGGCAACACAGCTCACAGCAACGTCCAACTCCTGAGCTCAAGCGATTCTCCTACCTCTCCCTCCCAAGTAGATGGGACTATAGGCGCCCACCACAATACCAGGCTATTTTTTGGTTGTAGCTGTCATTATTGTTTGGCGGGCTGGGGCTGAATTCGAACCTACCAGGTCAGGTGTATGTGGCTGGCGCCTTAGCCGCTTGATCCACAGGCACCCAGCCCACAGGAACTGTATTAAAGGGCGGCAGCATTAGGAAGGTTGAGAACTGCTGACGTAGAGAAAGAGAGAGTAGCACATTCAGGTTTAAGGTGTCAAGGAGTAAAATGGGGAGAAAGCTGGACCATGTGGGGAAGGGATGAATTTGCTACAAGAGCTGAGCTAGGAGATAGCAAGCCCCAGATCATGGAGGGCCTTGTTTGCCTGCTAGAGCATTTGGGTTTTCTCCAGAGGGAGAAATGAAGGGCCACACAGAGGGATGACCAGATTTGTGTTTCAGACAAGACCCCAGGATGGGGGTTGGGGGGTGGGTGGGATTGGAGTCAGAGTACTTAGCACCCGCCCCTGGCCAAGGGGTGAGGAAAGGCATGAGTAGCAAGGTTCTGCTTAAGTTGATTATTAATACACTACACACAGTGATTCACTTCTATCTTCCCCATTCCCAGCTTCTAGTTCTGTCTTCGGTTCTTGTCTGTTTCTCCTTCCTTGTTCCCTAAGCAGCTTCACTGGCTCACTGGATTTGGAACTTTCACTGGAACCTTCACTGGACACTGGAATTCTTTTTGTTGTGGTGGTGAATTTTGAGCTACTGTCCTGCTCTGTCGCCCAGGCCGAGTGCCGTGTTATCATCATAGCTCACAGCAACCTCAAACTCTTGAGTTCAAGCCATCCTCCTCCCTCAGCTTCCCAAGTAGCTGGGACTACAGGCACCCACCACGATTTCCAGTTAATTTTTCTATTTTTAGTAGAGACAAGGTCTCACTCTTGCTGAAGCAGGTCTTGACCTCCTGAGCTCAAGTGATCCACCCACCTCAGACTCCCAGAGTGCTAGGATTACAGGTATGAGCCACCATGCCAGGCCTGACATTCTTTTTTTTTTTTTTTGAGACAGAGCCTCAAGCTGTCATCCTGGATAGAGTGCTATGGCATCACAGCTCACAGCAACCTCCAAATCCTGGGCTCAAGTGAGTCTCTTGCTTCCGCCTCCCAAGTAGCTGGGACCACAGGTGCTCGCCACAACGCCCGGCCAGTTTTTGGTTGCAGCCGTCATTGTTGCCTGGCAGGCCTGGGCTGGATTCAAACCCGCCAGCTCAGGTGTACGTGGCTGGCACCTTAGCCTGTTGACCCACAGGCGCCGAGCCAGGCCTGACATTCTTATAAAGTGCTGGTTCACTACTGTGTAACCAGCTGCCAGATTCTTCTGGTTTTCTTCACGGAAAGCTCCTGAGTTTTTGTTTCTAAAATCCCTTAGACGTGCTTGTCCAGGGGAAGAGAAGGGTCTTCAGTGCTTTTCAAAGAGCAGCTAAGAAATAGTGCCACAGTGAAGTCACTCGTTATGAGAACTCCACATGCTGTGATAGCTGCCAGTGACGGGAAACCCAAATCAGCAACATGAGCACCAGCTGCAGACCTCACATTCTGGTAACCTCCAAGAGCCAAGATGTGTACGTGCCAAGTCCTCATTCCCCTCGGAATGCCTATGGGCCCCATCATGTCAGCCAGAATATACCCTGGAGATTATATATGGGAACGCGTAGCTCACCAAGTACAGGACATCTTTCCCCTGCTGGCTTTGGGAAGACAGGACACATACTTGCGTGATAAGCTCATTGAGCTCTCTTAGGCTAGTTTCATGTGAATAATTTATATTTGGAGAAGCCTCGTACTTTCAAATTTATAGAATAATAAGTTGCGTTATCTTAGGATTCTGTCATATGTTACTCTATCAAAATGTATATCTGAAAATATTAAGATTCAATACTGGGAGAGAGGAAAAACGATAACATAAATTGAGGGAAAAAATAAATACTGAGAGAGACAAAGATAATTTACATGATTTACATGTCACAGTAGTTAGTAATTCCCACCCCAGCCCCCATTTTATTCCCTACTTTCTTGATTAACTCAAGCAAAACCCCTACCTTTATACAATAGTCACAATACCAACAACATAAGGATTTTTTGATCTGTAAGGCAAAATCTCCAGGTGAGATTTGTCCCCAGTGCTGCAGGAAAGGCCATTTTGTCCCATCAAACCGGCTCTAAATTCTTCCTACCATGTCTGTTTATGTAGCTGCTGCTCCTAATTCCAGGTGAAAAATTCCTACCATTCAAAGGCAGAGCCATTTGTGTATGATTTATGAAACCCTGGTGAGTGAGTGAAATAGGAGTTATTCTTATCACCATGCCAACAGCAGACCCTACAACACCAGCTCACAAACACACTTTGTCCTAAAGCCCAAATCACACACCCTCACGTTCCTCCACTAGAAAGATCATCTCATTTCCTTCAAGAACGAATCTTCCCATACAACGCCCCCTCCCTGTAGTATGTGCAGGCTTCGTTCCTCCAGGAGCTGGCAGGGACACACACACACACACACACTCCCACAGCACACACCTCCCTTCTTGTCCCCAGAGACCCGGGGGTGTGTGTGAATGTCTGAACCGATGACATATTGTGACAGGGCGCGCAAGAGAGTGAGGCCCAGCCTCAAAGCAATGCAGGTCACGGCGATAGGCTTTATATAACCCAGAGCCGCAGAGAGACCCAAAATAGCAGCCTCCCTGCTGCTCTGTTAGTCTCCTCCATCAAGCAGGGATAAAATTAGAGCAGGCGCTGACGTGCACCTGCGTCTCCAGAGGGACTCCAGGGAGACAGTGAGAACAGACTCGACACTCTGCCATCGGCCGCGCAGACTGCCAGATTTTCCAGACCCAATCTGTCACCAGACAGGGCTGTGTGTGTATCTGTACGTGTGTGTACATGGGTGTACGTGCGAGCCATGTGGAGCCCTGCTCTGTAGGGAACATTTCAAGGGAATAACCGGGGAGCTGGTGACAAGGATCTTGGTGCATGGGGCTTTGAGAAGAATGTTGCAGGCTTTTAGAGAGGAAGTAGTTCCTACTCCAGCTCCTGTTTTAATTCTTAGTTCCTTTTCAACGCCTGCCACAACATTTGTCTCTGGTCTATGTAGGGTCGAGTCTGGTTGGTGTCCCCCCCAAAAAAACCTCATTCTGAAAAACAGACAACAAACAAAAATAAAATCCTTCTGTGTTTATTTCAGTACAACCAAGCACACACAATCTGCTGATAAAAGGCTTGTGCCAAGAAGTCAAAAGGAGAGACCAGGCTGGGTGAATTGGGCTGATGGTTCTGTAGGCCTCGGGCCCTGACCTTGTCTGTGAGTCTCGAACACTGCTCACAGGTGGGATGGGCAGGGATACTGTCCAGCGGGGGATTTGTTCTTCTTCTGCTTAAGGGAAAGCAAGGCAGACTTTTTTTTTTCCCCTAAAAACTATGCAGGTAGGGGTTTGTCATCTTGATCACTGGGTGCCAGATATAAATTCCAAGAGAGGAAGCATGGCTGACCCTGGGAACCAGAGACCAGATAAATGGTACAGACCGGACAAAATGAGACAGAACTGTGGTTTGTGGTTCTGTTTTTCTTTTCTTCCTTCCTTCACTTCCTCCTTTCCCTTGTTTCCCTTCCTTCCTTTTGTTCCCCCCCTTTCTTCCCACCCACCCATACATACCGTCGTTCGCTCACCCGCTCTCGTTTTGTTTTTTTTTTTGAAATAGTCTCACATTTTTTTCCTGGATAGAGCGTCATTGCCTCAAACCCAACAGCAAACACAAAATACG
>CAUYON010195733.1:0-15342 GCA_963573935.1 Arctocebus calabarensis | reverse complement strand
CCCGGGCCCGCCAAACAACAATGACAGCTGCAACCAAAAAATGGCCAGGTGTTGTGGCGGGCGCCTGTAGTCCCAGCTACTTGGGAGGCAGAGGCAGGAGACTCGCTTGAGCCCAGGATTTGGAGGTTGCTGTGAGCTGTGTTGCCACAGCACTCTATCCAGGGTGACGGCTTGAGGCTCTGCTCAAAAAAAAAAAAAAAAAAAAGGAAAAAAAAATACTCTTTGAGTGACATTACCTTCATAAATAACTATGAGCTAGTGTACTCAGAAGGTGGGGCTTCTATTGAACAGCTATTTCCAGACAACTGAGATTTGCAAGAGTATTTTAAAACACACTGGGAGGTAAACTCAGATGTAAACAGCCTTCTTAAGAGTGAGTGATGTCAAGCAGACATTAGTTCTTTTTGTTATTCAGTGCCTCCTGTCCCTGAATTCCAGTCTTATTTGTCAAACATCAATAAAATGCCATAGCACAGACCACATACAATAAAACGATGTCTTAAGATCTACTGGTTATCTGTGGACCTCGTTTATACAAGTGACTGAAAGTCCCTAGTACTTTGGATTATTTAAGAAATTTGGACTATTGTTACCATTCTGCTTAGATTGTATCTTGTGTTATTGAAAGAGAACTGGCCGTGATTCAGAAACTCTGGTAAGACAGCCAAGATGGGGAAACCTGCAGTTTCTAAGAATAGAAGTTACTGTTTATAATAATACTGTACTCTGTGTTGAGGAGGGAAAACAACTTATCACTGATCAACTAATCCACAAGGGATCATTGTGACGAAACCCAGGCACAGAGATACATGCCCCCACCTTCTGTCGGCAGGGAAAGAGAAGTAGGAGCCATATTCATTAGATACCTTCAGATGCAAGTGAAAGAAGCCCAAGTGGAAAGGCTAATAGTAAAAACAAATGGAAGAGGAGGGGTTTGGTTCACCAAACTAGAAATGCAAAGTCTAATTTCAGGTCTATAGATGATGTCATCATCCTTCCCTCCAACCCCACTCTTTCTTTCTCTCTCCATTCAACTCAGCATTTCTTCCTTCCTTCAGCTTCTTTGCTTTTTTTTTTTTTTTAGAGACAGAGCCTCAAGCTGTTGCCCTGGGTAGAGTGCTGTGGCGTCAAAGTTCACAGCAACCTCCAGTTCCTGGGCTCAAGCGAGTCTCCTGCCTCCACCTCCCAAGTAGCTGGGACTACAGGCACCCACCACAATGCTCAGCTATTTTTTGGTTGCAGCCATCATTGTTGTTTGGTGGGCCCAGACTGAATTCGAACCCGACAGCTCAGGTGTGTGTGGCTGGTGCCTTAGCCGCTTGAGCCACAGGCATCGAGCCTCTTTTTTTTTTTTTTTTAGGCAGAGTATTGCTGTCGCCCCAACTAGAATTCAGTGGTATCATCATAGCTCACTGCAACCTCATACTCCTAAACGTAAGGATCCTCCTGTCTCAGCCTCCTAAGTAGCTGAGACTACAGATGTGGGCCACCAAGCCCAGTTGATTTTTCTTTTTAACTATTGAAATTTTTTTTTTTTCTGCCCTCAGTAGAGTGCTGTGGCATCGTTACAGCTCACAGCAGCCTCAAACTCTTGGGTTTAAGCGAGTCTCTTACCTCAGCCTCCCAAGTAGCTGAGACTACAGGCACATGCCACAATGCCCGGCTATTTTGTCGGTGTTGTTGTAGTTGTCATTGTTGTTTAGTATGCTGGGTTTATACCCACCAGTTCCAGTGTATGTGGCTGGGTCCCTAACCACTGAGCTACTGGCGCTGAGCCTATTACTTTATTACTTTTTTTTTTTTTTTTTTTATAGACAGAGTCTCACTTTCTTGCATTTGGTAAAGTACTGTCGGGTCACAGCTCACAGCAACTTCCAGCTCTTGGGCTTAAGTGATTCTCTTGCCTCAGCCTCCTGAGTAGCTGGGATCACAGTGTCCGCCACAACGTCCTGCTATTTTTTTGTTGTTGTTGCTGTTGCAGTTTGGCCGGGGCCAGGTTTGAACCTGCCACCCTTGGTATATGGGGCCGGCGCCCTACTCACTAAGCTACAGGCACCGCCCCTCCTTTATCTTTTTAGACAGAGTCTTGCTCTGTTGCCCAGACCAGAGTGCAATGGCCTCAGCCTAGCCCACAGCAACATCAAAATCCTGGGCTCAAGCAATCCTCTTGCCTCTGCCTCCCAGAGTGCTGGAGTCACAGGAGTTAGCCTGTGTTAGTCCCTGTCAGACTCTTCAGGCAGCCAGGGAAGGTAAGTCCAAAGAAAATTCCTTTCCCATACTTACAATGTTCATGCTTACTCTACACTTTCCTTCTCTGGACTCTTGCAGCCCCACAGTGAACAATGCAGAACTTCTTATTTTTTTATTATTTTATTTTTATTTATTTTGGCCGGGGCTGGGTTTGAAACTGCCACCTCTGGCATATGGGGCCAGCACCCTACTCCATTGAGCCACAGGTGCCGCCCTATTTTTTTTTTTTTTTTGTATAGACAGAGTCTCATTTTATTGCCCTCAGTAGAGTGCTGTGGCATCACAGCTCACAGCAACCTCCAACTCCTGGGCTTCGGTGATTCTCTTGCCTAAGCCTCCCGAGTAGCTGGGACTACAGATACCCGACACAATGCCTGGCTATTTTTCTGTTTTGCAATTCGGTCGAGGCCGGGTTTGAACCCGTCACCTTCGGTATATGGGGCCAGCGCCCTACTGGATGAGCCACAGGTGCTGCCCTGTTTTGGGGGGTTTTTTTAGAGACAGAGTCTCACTTTGTTGTCTCAGTAGAGTGCTGTGACATCACAGCTCACAGAAACCTCCAACTTTTGGGCTTAGGCAATTCTCTTGCCTTAGCCTCCCAAGTAGCTGGGACTACAGGCACCTGCCACAATGCCCAGCTATTTTTGTTTTTTTTTTTGAGACAGAGCCTCAAGCTGTCGCCCTGGGTAGAGTGCTGTGGCATCACAGCTCACAGCAACCTCCAATTCCTGAGCTCAAGCAAGTCTCCTGCCTCCGCCTCCCAAGTAGCTGGGACTACAGGCGCCCGCCACAACGCCTGGCCATTTTTTGGTTGCAGCCATCCTTGTTGTTTGGTGGGCCTGGGCTGGATTCGAACCCGCCAGCTCAGGTGTACGTGGCTGGCGCCTTAGCCCCTTGAGCCACAGGCGCCGAGCCATGCCCAGCTATTTTTTGTTTGTAGTTTGGCCAGAGCTGGGTTTGAACCTACCACCCTCAGTATATGGGGCCGGCACCCTACTCACTGAGCCATAGTTGCTGCCCTTTTTTTTTTTTTTGAGATAGAGTCTCAAACTGTCACCCTGGGTAGAGAGCTGTGGCATCATAGCTCACAGCAACCTCCAATTCTCGGGCTCTAGCAATCCTCTTGCCTCAGTTTTTCTAATTTTAGAAGAGATGGGGGGCGGTGCCTGTGGCTCAGTGAGTAGGGTGCTGGGCCCCATATACCGAGGGTGGTGGGTTCAAACCTGGCCCTGGCCAAACTGCAACAAAAATAAAAATAAAAACAAAAAAGGGTTTTGCTTTTTGCTTAGGCTGGTCTCAAACTCATGAGCTCAAGCAATCTACCCACCTCAGTTCACAGAGTGCTAGAATTATAGGCATGAGCCACCACACTTGGCCCCAATCCAGAACTTCTATGGCCTTAAATGCAACACTGCTCAGATATGGAAAGCAACGGGCTGGGAAAGCAAAAAAAAAGGACTGGATCAAAGTAAAGTCTAGGGAACCCCAGACGAAGAAAGGGGACCCAGGTTGTCAGAGTCAGGCCTTTATTACTACAGAATAATAGTGTTTTTCTTTGTCTCTTTTTTTTGTGAGACAGAGTCTCAGAATGTCACCCTCAGTAGGGTGCTGTAGCATCACAGCTCACAGCAACCTCAAACTCTTGGTCTTAAGTGATTCTCTTGCCTCAGTCTCCCAAGTAGCTGGGACTACAGGCCCCCGCCACAATTCTCGGCTATTTTTTGGTAGCAGTTGTCATTGTTGTTTAGCTGGCCCAAGCTGGGTTCCAACCCACCAGCCTTGGTGTATGTGGCTGGCGCTGTAACCACTATGCTACGGGTGCCATGCTGTGATTTTCTTTTTCTTTTTTTTTTGAGACAGAGCCTCAAGCTGTCACCCTGGGCAGAGTGCCGTTGCATCACAGCTCACAGCAACCTCCAACTCCTGGGCTCATGCGAGTCTCCTGCCTCTGCCTCCCAAGTAACTGAGACTACAGGCACCTGCCACAACACCCGGCTATTTTTTGGTTGCAGCCGTATTGTTGTTTGGTGAGCCTGGGCTGGATTTGACCCCGCCAACTCAGGTGTATGTGGCTGGCCCCTTAGCCGCTTGAGCCACAGGCGCAAGCCCATGATTTTATCATTTATTTTTTATTTTTTTATTTGAGGTAGAGTCTCATTTTGAGGCCTTTGGTAGAGTGCTGTGGAGTTGTGGCTTATAGCAACCTCAAACTCTTGGGCTCAAGTGATCCTTTTGCCTCAGTCTCCCGAATAGCTGGGACTGTCGGCGTCCACCACAATGCCTGGCTAATTTATTTATTTATGTATTTATTGTGCAGTTTTTATGGTTTTATTTAAACACAAATAGAATGTGCACATGAGCTGTCTATTCATTTTCTTCACTGCGCAGCCTGGCCATGGGGATTGGTGATTCTGATAGCCAGCTGGGCCTTTTTTTTTTTTTTTGAGACAGAACCTCAAGCTGTCACCCTGGGTAGAGTGCCGTAGCATCACAGCTCACAGCAACCTCTAACTCCTGTGCTTATGCGAGTCTCCTGCCTCAAGCCTCAACCTCACAAGTAGCTGGGACTCCAGGTGCCTTGCCACAACACCCGACTATTTTTTGGCTGCAGCCGTCATTGATGTTTGGCGGGCCCGGGCTGGATTCAAACCTACCAGCTTAGGTGTATGTGGCTGGTACCTTAGCTGCTTGAGCCACAAGCGCCAAGACTGGGCTGCTTTTTCCACAGTGGCTTTGCAGTTCTTGAAGGAAATGTTGTGAGCAATCTCAGCACAGTAAGACTTGTTGCACATCAGCAGTACTTCCAGCTCCTTGATGTGGTGGATGAGAAACTTCTGGAAACCACTGGGCAGCATATGCTTTGTTTTCTTGTTGCTCCAGTAACCAATGTTAGACATCAAGATCTGGCCCTTGACTTTTCTCCGAACCCTGTTGTCAATACCTCTGGGTTTCCACCAGTTATGCTTAATTTTGACATATGGGTCTGACTGATAAATTTCTTGGTCCTCTTTTTGACCATCTTCAGCTTTACAAGGGGTTTAAGGGTGACAATATGCCAAATAGGAGATGGCTGCCACCTCCGTAGGTAATGCTGAGGAAGAGAAGGAAAGGTGGCACGCCCAATTTTTCTATTTTTAGTAGAGACAGGGTCTCACTCCTCAATTCTCCTACCTCAGCTTATCAGAGTGCCAGGATTACAAGCCTAAGCCACTGTGCCCAGCCTATAATAGTGTTTTTCTATGTCCATGTGCATAATATTAGGATATGTAGGGTTTTCAAATAGTATATGATGCCTAAAAAATTGGGGGCATTTATAATTCCAGATAAAAACAGACTCAAAGAAAAAAGCTATAAAATCAATGTGGTTATTTAGAACAGTGTTGGTTAATGGGAAGATGATGCTAGGAATTTGAAGACTTGAGGTTTTTCTCTTAGCTTTTTTTTTTTTTTTTTTTTGCTGTTTTGGCCAGGGCTGGGCTAGAACCCACCACCCCCAGTATATGGGACCAGCGCCCTACTCCTTGAGCCACAGATGCCGCCCTCTCTTAGCTTTTTATGACCTTGAGCAAGTCACTTCTTAGTCCTCACTGTCTTCATTCATGAAAAAGGGGATTCACCTAAACAGACTTTAAAAATGCTTCAAGAGGGGTGGGGTGAAAAAAAAAATGCTTCAAGGTCTGTGCCTGTAGCTCAGTGGGTAGGGCGCCAGCCACATACACGGGAGCTGGCAGGTTTGAACGCGGCCCAGCCTGCTAAACAACGACAACTACAACATGAAAAATAGCCGGGCATTGTGGTGGGTGCCTGTAGTGCCAGCTACTTGGGAGGCTGAGGCAAAAGAATCACTTAAGCCAAGAGTTTGAAGTTGCTATGAGCTCTGATGATGCCTTGGCACTCTACTGAGGGCAACAAAATGAGAGTCTGTCTCAAAAAAAAATGCTTCCAAATGTAATCGTCTATAGGTATACACAAACCATTACTAATCTTGGTAATTTATCATACTAATGTTATACAACATGGTTAATGAATGTTGTTGTAAATTTCGAGTATAACAGTAAATTCTTAGATATATAGAGATTGCGCAAAAAATGAACATAGTGGGTTCATTTTGTGGGTTTTTGACTCACAGAATATGAACAGACATGCCATCAAAGACCTCAAAAGAGGCTGTTCATGGTGGCCAAGCATCATTGTAGCACTCTAGAAGGTTGAAGCAGGAAGATCTCTTGAAGTCAAGAGTTCAAGACCAGCCTGAGCAAGAGCAAGACTCTGACTCTACTAATAATAGAACAATTAGAAAGGCGTGTTGGTGCAGACTTTTAATCTTAAACTACTTAGGAAGCTGAGGTAGGAGGATTGCTTGAGTCTAGGAATCTGTACTTGCTATGAGTTAGCTGAGGCCACAGCACTCTACCCTGGTGACAGAGTAAAACTATGTCTCAAAAAAAAAAAAAAGAGGCTGGTGGTCCTAGTGGCTCATGCCTATAACACTACCACTCTGGGAGCTGAGGCAGGCAGATCCTTTGAGCTTAGAAGGTCAGCCTGAGCAAGAGCAAGAGTAAGACCCATCTCTACTAAAAATAGAAAAAAGCATTAGCTGAGCATTGTGGTGGATGCCTTTAGTTCTGGCTACTTGAGAGGATGAATAAGAAGATCAAGTGAGCCCAAAAAGAGTTTGAGGTTGCTGTGAGCTATGATGACATCAGGGCACTTTACGCAGATGACAAAATAAAACTCTGTCTCAAAAAAAAAAAAAAATGGGGGCTCGGTGCCCATCGTAACAGTGGTTATAGCACCAGCCACATACACCAAGGCTGGTGAATTTAAACCCAGCCCAGGCCAGCTAAACAACAATGACAACTGCAACAAAAAATAGCTGGGCGTTGTGGTGTGTGCCTGTAGTCCCAGCTACTGGAAGGGTGAGGCAAGAGAATCGCTTAAGCCTAGGAGTTTGAGGTTGCTGTGAGCTGTGACACCACAGCAGTCTACCAAGGGCGACATGAGACTCTGTCTCAAAAAAAAAATTTTTTTTAAAGGAAAAGAAAAGAACCCTCAAAAGAGATGTATAGCTAGATAGACAGATATATTGCTTGCAGTTATGCTTCTGGAACTCTGAGTGTTTTGGTCAATATTTTTGAAGATAAGGCTCGGCGCCTGTGGCTCAACAGGCTAAGGCGCCAGCCACGCACACCTGAGCTGGTGGGATCAAATCCAACCCGGGCCTGCCAAACAACAATGATGGCTGCAACCAAAAAATGGCTGGGCGTTGTGGTGGGCGCCTGTAGTCCCAGCCACTTGGGAGGCGGAGGCAAGAGACTCTCTTGAGCCCAGGAATTGGAGGTTTCTGTGAGCTGTGATGCCACAGCACTCTATCCAGGGTGACAGCTTGAGGCTCTGTCTTAAAATAAACAAACAAATGAAAAATATATGTATTTTTTCAAAGATAAGACTATGGGCCATGTTGGGAGGGGAATTCACATCTCTCAAATGTCTTTGGACCCAGTATGGGCCTCCAGAGATTCTCTTATTCTAGAGGGCAGTAGAAATCAGTAAGAAAGGGTCAGATTTGTACAAGTTACTATAAAGTAGATCTTTGGAGGTTTTTCAAGTGATGTCTGTATGCCTGGGACTGTTCCAAACTTTCCCAGGTCTCATCATTGACGGTCAGAATCACATTCCTTCTACTTCTCCATCTACCCACTTACAAAGTACCTAACAAAACCCCTGTCACATAATGGATAAAGGCTTATTAAGTAAATAAATAGTTGGCACTCTGCCAATTACCATTTTGTTCATAAATAATGTTCTGTATGTGAGGTGTTCTTCCAAATAGGTCAGATACCACCAAGGAATGGCAATGACTGAGAAAGTGAAACTGTTTAACAGGTGGCATTAAAAAGTCTCTATTTTGCTTTGCAGTCAGAACTGCTCTTATGAAATACCCAAAGAAGGAAGAATGACATATAAAACATTCACATCAGCCAGGCTTGCTGGTGGGCACCTGTAGTCCTAAACACCTCAGGAGGCTTAGGCAGGAGGATCACTTGAGCCCAGGAGTTTGAGTCCAGCCTGGACAATATAGCAAAATCCTATTTATTAAAACAAAACCAAGGCTGGGTGTGGTGGCTCATGCCTATAATCCTAGCACTTGGGAGGTCAAGGTGGGTAGATTGCTTGAGCTCACAGCTTCAAGACCTACCTGAGCTAGAGTGAGAACTCATCTCTGAAAAAAAATAGATAGGCTGGCTCAGCACCTGTGGCTCAAGCGGCTAAGACACCAGCCACATACACCTGAGCTGGTGGGTTTGCTCGGGCCTGCCAAACAACAATGACAGCTACAAAAAAAAAATAGCCAGGCATTGTGATGGGCACCTGTAGGCCCAGCTACTTGGGAGATGGAGGCAGGAGAATCACTTGAGCCCAGGGGAATCACTATGATGCCACAGCACTCTATCCAGGGCGATAGCTTGAGGATCTGCCTCTAAAAAATAAAAATAAGGCTCGGCGCCTGTGGTTCAATGGGCTAAGGCACTAGCCATGTACACCTGAGCTGGCAGGTTCAAATCCAGCCCGGGCCTGCCAAACAACAATGAAGGCTGCAAACAAAAAATGGCCGGGCGTTGTGGCAGGCACCTGTAGTCCCAGCTACTTGGGAGGCAGAGGCAAAAGACTTGCTTGAGCCCAGGAATTGGAGGTTGCTGTGAGCTGGGATGCCACAGTACTCTATCCAGGGTGACAGCTTGAGGCTCTGTCTCAAAATAAATAAATAAAAAATAAAAAACAAAACCAAAACAGCAGATAAAAGACTTTTATGTTAGCTGAGTAGCATAACACTCCCAGACATTTTGAAATAATGAGTCTTGGCTCGGCGCCTATGGCTTAACAGGCTAAGGCGCCAGCCACATACACCTGAGCTAGCACTCTATCCAGGGTGACAGCTGGAGGCTCTGTCTCAAAAAAAAAAAAAAAAAAGAAAGAAAGAATGAGTCTTAAGACTCAAGACCATTATAGATATATTAATCTGACAAATTATATTTGTCTTTTGCTGTTGAGCTGAATTTTATCTCCCTAAAAATTTATATGCTGAAGTCCTAATCCCTTAGTACCTCAGAATGTGACTGAATTTGGACATAGGACATAGGGTTTTTTGTGTTTTTTTTTTTTTTTTTGAGACAGAGTTTACTATGTCACCTTTGGTAGACTGCTGTGGCATCATAGCTCAAAGCAATCTCAAACTCTTGGGCTTAAGCAATTCTCTTGCCTCAGCCTCCCAAATAGCTGGGACTACAAACGCGTGCCACAACGCCTGGCTATTTTTTGGTTGTAGTTGTCATTGTTGTTTTTGGCAGGCCCAGGCTGGGTTTGAACCTGCCAGCTCCGGTGTATGTGGCTGGCCCCCTAGCCACTGAGCAACAGGTGCCAGGCCGAGGGGTCTACTTTTTGGTTTCCTAGGGACTTTCTGGTATCAGCACTGAAAACCCCGTATCTCGGAAATCTCCGAGCTGGGCAAACCAGCAAAGTTGGACACTCAAGCTTAGAAACATATTTGGAACTGCAAGCTCCATGAGGGCAGAGCCTGTACTCTATGCCAGACTGTGCATCTGCAGAAGAGCAGAAAAGGCCCTCAACCAATATTTAGGGGATGACTAAATCAATGAATGTCCTCAGAATCAAAACTGCCCTCATCATTCCTCTGAATACTTTGCAGAAAAGGCACGACATAAATTCCAAACACCAGCTGCCATCACTAGCATGCATTTGGACTCTGATTCACAAAGGATGCTTTCTCCACCTGAGTTACCTTTCCAAGGATCCCAGGAAATTCTTCTAAGTCTTGGTCAGTCTTAGCCAAAAGCATAAGCCCAGTACCAACATCAGTAGTGAATCTTTTTTTTTTTTTTTTGAGACAGAGCCTCAAGCTCTGTCACCCTGGATAGAGTGCTGTGCCATCATAGCTCACAGCAACCTCTAATTCCTGGGCTCGAACGAGTCTCTTGCCTCTGCCTCCCAAGTAGCTGGGACTACAGGCAACCGCCACAACGCCCACCCATTTTTTGGTTGCAGCCGTCGTTGTTGTTTGGCGGCCCGGGCTGGATTTGAACTCGCCAGCTCAGGTGTACGTGGCTGGCGCCTTAGCCGGTTGAGCCACAGGGGCCGAGCCAGTGGTGAATCTTTAAAAGCTGCCATTTTAAAGCCAGCTGTAATGGAGAATGGTGGAAGTGGCACAACTTCCAAGATCCAAGGTTAATAGTCTGTGAACTGCTACTTTTCTTTGCTCATTGTCTGTGCTCCAGTAGTTCCTTTAACCTACTGTCACTTAGCTTGGGAAGGGAGAGAAAGTGGGAATCGCACCAGCTGCTGACAATAATGCGCTCTCCTCCCCACAGCACCCCCTCCTACTCAACATGTCTCCCCAGAGCTCCAGGCCTGGCATTCAGTTATACAGTAGACTCTTAGACATCCTGCCCTGTGCGAATTCAAATTTATTTCCAAGTCATTAGGGCCAATTACTCACCTTTGGGCCCTGTAATATCATTTTTCCCCTGCTAAACTGATCGTTTTTCCTGTCACAAATATGCCAAATCCTGTATAGTACCACTCAATCGTTTAAATTGATTCAGATTGTTCCAGGAATTGGGATGAATGAATGGATGGACTGAGTTATGAAATGCAGATCTTATGGATGATTCTTTTATAATAATTCGAGAATAATTCAGTCCTATTGAGGAGAACTGGCTTACTGAGAAAGAACTACAATAAATACTGGTACTATTTATTTAAAGAAAGTATTCTTTCTTTTTATTTATTTCTTTAAATAAATAGTACTAGAAATAGTACAAATCTTTGAGGCCAGGCATGGTGGCTCACACCTGTAATCCTAGCACTCTGGGAGGCCAAGGCAGGCGGATTGCTTGAGCTCCGGAGTTGGAGACCAGCCTGAATAAGAGCAAGACCAGATCTCTACTAAAAATAGAAAAACTGAGCCAGGCATGGTGGCTCACACCTATAAGCCTAGCACTTTGGGAGGCGGAGGCAGGTGGATTGCCTGAGATCACCAATACCAGACCAGCCTGAGCCAAATCAAGACCTCGTCTCTAAAAATAGCCAGGCAATGTTTCTGGTGCCTTTAATCCCAGCTACTCGGGTGGTTGAAGCAAGAGAATTGCTTGAGCCCAGGAGTCTGAGGTTTCTGTGAGCTATGATGCTAGGGCATGCTATTCAGGGCAACAGACTGAGACTCTGCCTCAAAAAATATATATAAATAAATAAAAATAAAAATTTAGGCCAGGCTTGGTGGTTCACACCTGTAATCCTAGCACTCTGGGAGGCCAAGGCAGGTAGATTGCTTGAGCCCAAGAGTTCGAGACCAGCCTGAACAAAACTCAAGACCCCCATCTCTAGTAAAAATATAAAAACTGAGGCCACGAGGACTTTTTGAGCCCAAGAGTTGGAAGTTGTGAGCTATGATGCCACAGCACTCTACCCAGGGCAACAGAGTAAGACCCTCTCTCAAAAACAAACAAACAAACAAACAAAAAAACAATATAAGAGAGCAGCACCTGTGGCTCAGTGGGTAGGGTGCAAGCTCCATATACCAAGGGTGGTGGGTTCGAACTCGGCCCCAGCCAGACTGCAACAAAAAAAATAGCCAGGTGTGGGAGGCACCTGTGGCTCAAAGGAGTAAGGTGCCGGCCCCATATGCCGGAGGTGGTGGGTTCAAACCCAGCCCCGGCCAAAAACTGTAAAAAAACAAAAAAAAAAAAAAACAACCCAGGTGTTCTGGTAGATGCCGTAGTCCCAGCTACTCAGGAGGCTGAGGAAAAAGAATTGCCTAACCCCAGGAGTTGCTGTGAGCTGTGACACCATGGCACTCTCTGTCTCAAAAAAATAATAATAAAAGAGATGACTCTTGCCTTTGTAATCTAGTTGTAATAAAAATACATCCTCAAAGGGCTGGCGGAGTGGCTCGCGCCTGTAATCCTAGCACTCTGGGAGGCCAAGGCAAGTGGATTGCCTAACGTCACAGGTTTGAGACCAGCCTGACCAAGAGTAAGACCTCGCCTCTAAAAATAGTCGAGCGTTGTGGCAGGTGCCTTTACTTAGCTACTTGGGAGGCTAGGAGAAGAGAATCGCTTAAGTCCAAGAGTTTGAGGTTACTGTGAGCTGTGACATCACCTTACTCTACCAAGAGTGACAAAGTAGGCTCGGCGCCTGTGTCTCAGTGGGCTAAGGCGCCAGCCACAGACACCTGAGCTGGCGGGTTCGAATCCAGCCCGGGCCTGCCAAACAACAATGACGGCTGCAACCAAAATAAAAATGGCCGGGCGTTGTGACGGACGCCTGTAGTCCCAGCTACTTGGGAGGCAGAGGCAGGAGACTCGCTTGAGCCCAGGAATTGGAGGTTGCTGTGAGCTGTGATGCCATGGCACTCCATCCAGGGTGGCAGCTTGAGGCTCTGTCTCAGGGGGTTGGGGGGGAAGAGTGACAAAGTAAGACTCTGTCTAAAAAAAAAAAAAAAGCCATAGGATTCAGGAAAAAGGGAATGAGAGATCTGGAGGGTTGAGAAGGCATTCTTAAAAGGGGCTGTGCTGGGGTGGCACCTGTGGCTCAAAGGAGTAGGGCGCAGGCCGGAAGTGGTGGGTTCAAACCCAGCCCTGGCCAAAAAAAACTGCAAAAAATGGAGGTGGTGGGGCTGGGCTTGAGTAGGGCTTCTAGTAGGACAGAGATGTTAAGGCTGGCCCACATCGCTGAGGAGAGGGAGAGGAGGGCAAAACTCAGGGGAGCCGAGGCAAGACAAAGACCTTTTACTATTGGAGGAGTGGAAACAAGTCACCGCTTGATGACAATGGTGCCCTTCAAGCTGGGAATGGTTTGGCGTGGAGAATGGGGAGCCTGGAGGAGCTGTGAATGCCAGATTCACTTGGAACTGGACCCCTTCAGTGTGTGCTTTGTTTTGTTTGGGGGCTGGGGAGCAAAACAGATGATGAAAACAAGACTGGACTGTGAGTCTTCTGCAGAAGGGATTTGAAGCAAGGAAGAAAAGAAGAAAAGAAACTCCAGAAGGGGCTTTGGTGGCAGGCTCAGTCATTCAATCTCATCTATCAGGTGTCTAGAGTGTGAGTCAGAACATTCTAGTGTAGTATTCTGAATACCATTGTGGAAGAGGTGGGAATACCTGAACTATCAAGGAAGGCTTCTCAGAGGAGGAGATATCAGAAGGACTCAGGTGAAGGACTCAGGGGAGTGGACCAGTAGAAGTGGGGGAAAGGCGGTTCAGGCAGAGGGAGGTCATGTGCAGATTGGTTGTTGGCTTTGGAGAAGGTTGAAAGTGAGCAAGTGACCAGATATGAGTCTTGGAGACGGGAGGGGAGACCAGGATAGACTTATAGGGTAGAAGCCTAGAGCTTATTGGGAAGGTGTTAAGGAGCATGGTGTGGCCAAGGCAGACAGAGAGAGCACTTTAATGGTGGAGGGAAGGTGCTGGCAGGGTGTATAGAGGGGTGAAGCATAAAAGGCCAGACCCTAAGTGGAGTAGGGGTGCCACGAGAATGTCTGGAAGCATTGAAGTGGAAGAACCTGCCAGAATGGGTGATATGGTTATATGGGACAAGGGACAGGGAAGGGTCAACGTTAAAAAAAGTTCTGAGGGCTGTGCCTGTGGCTTAAAGGAGTAGGGCGCTGGTCCCATATGCCGGAGGTGGAGGGTTCAAACCCAGCCCTGGCCAAAACAAACAACAACAAAAAAAATGTTCTGAACTTGGGCAGCTCAGAGAATGCTGTTACAGTTGAGAGAAATAGGGAAGTTCAGAGGGGAAACTGGTTTTTGGAGGGGAAACTGGGGTTGAAAGATGATTATTTCAGTTTTGGACACGTTAAGTTTGCTCTCTTGAGCTGGTATGTTTGGTTTCTATAGTTGTCGCTTCTTCTTTCAAAGCTTAGTTTCGGTGTTTGAAAGGGAAAAAAAAATCCTCAGTTTTGTATCTTGCACAAGACCTAGGTGCATCTGTTTATACAATCTAAAATTTCCCCGAGGGCCTAAGGGATCAATAGATAGCTGAGTTGTTCCAGATTTTCATTCTCGTCCATTCTGGCTGCAGGTGAAGGGACTTGAGAGCCTCACTTGGGTGGCTTGACTTTTGTTTGTCTGAGGATCTCTTACTCCAGCGTCAGGCCTTCCTGCTGCACTTGTCGGACTAGAATCACAGGTTTCTCATCCTGGACCATCCTGGCTTGGCTTCCTAAAGAAAAAGTGTTCTAAACAGATGTTTCTCTCTGGGGACAGACATTAAGTTTTCTGCAGCCTCACAGTCATTCAGTCACCTCAAGAATTTTAAAGTTCTCCTCCAGCTGGTAGCTGAGACTATACCCATCAGAGAGAAAATAGGTCAGCCTGACTCTCCTAATCACTGGAGTGGAGAAAGTCCCGCAGTGTAGGGTGAGGACAGGGCAGAACAGCCTGACCTGGCTTATCTCCATCAGGGCTGGAGTAGAGAGGCTGGAAATGTCCAGGTGACCTCCCCAGCTCCCAGCAATCCTTTCTGAGCCATCAGCCACACAGCCTCCTTGACTCTGACAAGGATGTAGAGTCTCCCTGACTGACCTTTTCAAGCACAGTAAGTTTAACTTGGGTTTCTTCGGGTCAAGCTAACCCTACTAGAGGGCCTCACTGAGCAGGATTGAAGCATTGCTCAAAGATGAAATTCACTACTTGGAAGCTGAGGTAGGAGGGTTACCTGAGCCCAGGAGTTCTAGGTTCCAGGGAGCTATGATCATGCCACTGTACTTCAGCCTGGAGGACTGGGTGAGACCTCATTTAAAAAATAATAATAAAGGGCGGTGCCTGTGGCTCAGTGAGTAGGGCACCGGCCCCATATACCGAAGGTGGCGGGTTCAAGCCCGGCCTCGGTCCAACTGCAAAACAGAAAAATAGCCGGGCGTTGTGGCAGGCGTCTGTAGTCCCAGCTACTCCAGAGGCTGAGGCAAGAGAATCGCCTAAGCCCAGGAGTTGGAGGTTGCTGTGAGCTGTGTGACGCCACGGCACTCTACCGAGGGCGATGAAGTGAGACTCTGTCTCTACAAAAAAAAAAATAA